>JAXCGZ010002155.1:25000-32500 GCA_037179515.1 Halocaridina rubra
TTCAGGAGGTTATGTATTGACATGGATGCAGGCCATCATTTGCTTCTTTTCCACACAAATGTTCGCTGGCTGTCAAGAGGAAATGTAACTGCTTGCCTATTTGGTTGATATATTTGAGCAACTGGATAAACTGAATCTTCAAATGCAAGGAAGGAATACAAACATCATCAAATTTTTGGATACCTTGAAAGCTTTCATGTACAAGTTGGAAAATTGGAAGAGAAAGGTCAATATAAAGAATGTTGCTATGTTTGAGATGCTGTAATCCGTTCCTTTTGTTGGTGGTGAAGACCAAGTGCTTCCACAATTTGCAAAGAAATTAAATTTTGCAGCATTTGACAGCACTGGAAAATGAATTCAAGAGATATTTTCATGAAGTCAGTGATGATGAGTTGGATTTAGTGCAAAATCTATTCAAATTGTTAGTTGAAAAAGTTCCTGATAATTGTCAAGATGAATTTCTGAATCTGAAAATGATTCGGGAGAAAGAGATATGTTCAGTGAGAAATCAACAGCAAAATTTTGGTCATTGATGTGCGATTTATACCCAAAAGTGGCAGAAAGAGCAATCCATACATTGCTTACATATGTGCCAACATATCTTTGTGAGTCAGGCTTTTCAACTTTGTTGCAAATTAAAACGAAACAACGTAGTAGATTAGAGGTTGAAACTGACCTGCATCGTGCCCTTCCAAGCACTCCTTTGGGTATCCCAGAGTTGGTGAAGAAAAAAACAGTCACAGGTTTCTCATTGACTGCAATCTTCATCTGAATAAAATTAATTGCAAATTTTCCATCTGAGGGAGGAGGTTAAGAATACTTCCTCCGTGTTCCCCTGCGTGCCGTAAAAGTCGACTAAATGGGGCAGAGCGAGGAGACTGGGAATCCCCTCCTTTGTACTTACTTCCCACAAAAGTCAATTATCTTTGACGTGACCACCCCCTTATAAGGGGGAATTCGGTTTAGGAATATTGATGGATGGGCAAATTTACAATATCCTGGCATTCTATTAAACTTTTTGTTTTTTCAATTACAATCCCCTGGCATTTTATTTTTGTGTATTGAATTACAATCCCCTGGCATTTTATTTTTGTTTTGAATTACAATCCCCTGGCATTTTAACTTTTTGATTATTGCAGTATGCTTCAGCTTAGTCTGTCAAGTAATTAATCATGGATGTAAATAACTACTTTTATTTAAGTTTCAACATCCATCAGCATTTTCAATTGCTATTAAATATGTAAAACTTCACTATACAAATAATCTGTGTAAAGGTTATTGTATTAATATGGAAAAAAAATTAAGGATTTTCAGTATTATATGCATATTATTTGGAATGCACCTTATGAGGCAATCTTGAAAAGTGGGGAATGACATTTTGACACACACACACACACACACACACACACACACACACACACACACACACACACACACACACACACACACACACACACACACACACACACACACATACACACACACACACACACACAGAAATGAAGAAATGAAGAAGAGAAGAAAAATTTTCGTTACAGAATACTTCCAGACAAAGGGGAGATAAAGAAGATAATGACAGAAGATCAGGGGATGGGGCCTCATTAAGATTGTTATACACAAATGCTGATGGATTAGCTGGTAAGGCAGTAGAATTAAAAGATAGGATTCACAACAGTAAGGCAGATATAGTAGCAATTACAGAGACTAAGTTGAGTGAGGACATAAACAGTGTCACAGTTTTTCCTAAGGGCTTCAGAATACTAAGGGTTGAAAGATCTGAGAGGACTGGTGGAGGGATAGCACTGCTCATAAGTGAGAGGATTCAAGTTGAAGAAATAAACTTGGCTATAGAAAGTGAGTTCAGGGAATTTCTTGTTGCTCGCATAAATACTGGGTCAGAGAGCATTATAATAACTGATGTATACAACCCACCAAGGAACCAAAATAGGCTTGAAATTTATGAGGAAAGTCATATAGGTACTATTGAAGTCATAAACTCAGTTGTTAACATGGCACGGGAAAAAAAATGTAGGATTTTGATTATGGGAGACTTTAATCATAAAGAGATAGATTGGATAAATCTTGACCCACACAGTGGTGAGGACTCATTCGGGGCAAGATTCCTAGATTGCGTACAAGGGAATTTCCTACACCAACATGTAATGGAACCAACAAGAGCCAGGGGTGGGGATGAGCCATCACTACTTGATCTAGTGTTCACAGATAATGCGTTGGATATTGAAAATATTGAGTATGAACCACCAATTGGAAAGAGTGACCACTGTGTGTTGTTGATGGGGTATATCATTGAAGATATTCTTCCTGAGAGTAGAGGCATTGAGGACATGAGGAGGAACTATCCAAAAGGAGATTACATCAAAATGAATTAGCTTTTTGCAGTTATTGACTGGAGAACCTTATTTTACAACAAATCTGTACAAAAAATGTATGACATCTTTTGTGAGAAATATGGGAAGATAGTAGATTGCTGCATACCTGTCACCAAAGTAGGTGTAATTCATGCCAGAGAGAAATGGTTCGATAATGGGTGTAAAAGAGCTAAGGAGTGGAGAGACAAATGCTGGAAAAGGTATAGGAGGAGAAAAAACATAAATGCCTGGCAAACCTACAAAAGAGCAAGAAATGACTACCTAAGTAAAAGGAGAGAGGCAGAGAGAGATTATGAGAGGGACATCACCAGGAAGGCTAAAGAAAATCCCAAGCTTTTCCACAGCTTTATCAGAGGAAAACTGAAGGTAAAAGAACAGGTTTTAAGGCTAAAGAGAGCGGATGGAAGCATCACTGAGACGGACGAAGAGATCTGCAAAGAATTGAACAAGGAGTTTCAGTCAGTATTTACAGTAGAAAATACCCCACCCCCTCAGATTGCAGTGATAGAAGCTCAAGGGCCGGTATTAGAGAACATCAACCTTACAGCCACAGAGGTATGCAAAGCGCTGATGGATTTAGATGTTCATAAAGCTACAGGTCCTGATGACATATCCCCTCATGTGCTTAAAAAATGCGCAAACACAATATCAGTGGCACTAAGTATCATATTTAAGGAGTCACTGGAGTCGGGGGAAATTCCAAGATGCTGGAAACAAGCAAATGTGATACCTATCTTCAAAAAGGGAAGGAGGGATACGGCTCTGAACAATAGACCAGTTTCCTTGACCAGCATAGTTTGCAAAGTTATGGAGAAACTACTAAGGAAACATATCTCTCTTCACTTGGAATCCTTCAACTTTTTGTCAGTGAGGCAACATGACTTCAGAGAAGGTAGATCAACAGTAACAAACTTATTAGAATTTTATGATGAGGTAAGCCAAATCTTACAGGAAAGAGAGGGCTGGGCAGATTGCATATTCCTAGACTTCCAGAAAGCGTTTGACACTGTTCCACATGGGAGACTTATTAGGAAGCTGCACTCAATGGCTAGAATAGGTGGAAATGTTTTGGAATGGATAAAAACTTACTTAGAAGGAAGGGAACAGAGGGTTAGAGTAGGACACTCAGTGTCTGAATGGAGAAGAGTTAGTAGTGGAGTTCCACAGGGTTCAGTTTTAGGGCCAATTTTGTTCCTTGTATATGTAAATAACCTACCAGAGTGTGTAAATTCATTCATGAATATGTTTGCAGATGATGCAAAGATTGTGAAGAAAGTAAAAAACGAGAACAATGGTAGAGAACTTCAGGAGGATCTAAATAATCTGCATGAGTGGTCAGAAAAGTGGCTAATGAAATTCAATACCTCAAAATGTAAGGTAATGAGAATGGGTACAAGTGCAAGAAAGCCCAAGCTTGACTACTCGGTGGCTGGAGTACAACTTCAAGAGACAGAAAATGAGAGAGATCTAGGAGTAAACATACTGGCAGAGTTGTCTCCAGAAATACATATAAATGGCGTAGTAAGGGCAGCATATGCATTCTTATCAAATGTAAGGGTAGCCTTCAGGCACATGGACAAGGAAATGTTCAGAAATATTTATGTAACCTATGTGAGGCCAAAACTCGAATATGCAGCCCCCTTTTGGAATCCGCACTTGAAAAAGCACATAGCTAAGCTTGAAAAAGTTCAAAGACATGCCACGAAACTGGTGCCAGAAATACGCAATCTCGGTTATGATGAGAGGCTGAGGGAATTAGACTTGCCATCACTCGAAGCTAGAAGAGTAAGGGGGGATATGGTGACAGTCTTTAAATTCTTTCATGGTTATGATAGAGTGGATAGGGATCGATATTTTGATATGGCTGGCTCTAGAACTAGAGGTCATAGTTTGAAGCTTGGTAAGAAAACTTCTTTGCAGGATGTAAGGAAATACTTTTTCAGTGTAAGAGTAGTTGATAATTGGAATTGGCTAAGCGAGGAGGTAGTTAATGCTATCTCAATCCATAGTTTTAAGGACAGGTACGATAAGTATCACTAAGTCTAAAATGGAACCGATCAGGAGACGGGAAGATACGAGCTTTGGGCTCTTTCCCGTAAACACAATTAGGTAATCACAATTAGGTAATCACACACATTAAAAGGAAAAAAAATTGAGAGCATTTTTCGTGAGGGGAGAGAGAAGCTGCCGTCCAGTTCTGCCTTGAAGGAAATTTAGAAGAGTTGCCAGAGGTGAAGCCACCACATCACATTACCTAATTTTTTGTGTAAACTGGGGAAAGCTCTTAAGCCGTTTACCTGATCCTGTGGTTCCATATATTGTTAAAATCAGTATCCTTCCCATTTATATTAACTTGTTAGTTAGTTTGATACACGAAATAATTGAATAAGTAAAAAACAAAAAAACAAAATCCACCTGTCAACAGTACTGAGTTAAGTTGCCAAGTAGTACAGCTGTCTTATTTTCTTCATTTTTTTTTTTTGCTTTTCTTTTAGCTTTCTCTTTTACTATTTTGTTTTTATTTTGTATATATATTGAGTTAAATGTAAAGTCTAATCTTGTGATATACCTTGGTTAGCAAGTGAGTTTATCAGTTAGGAAGAATATATAGCAGAAACAGGTGGGTGCCACCTCAGACACAGGTTCAAACTTTTCCTTCAGGTCTGACTTTTGTTTTGTTGCATTTTTTTTCTTTTTCTTTTTATCCTTAAATTACCATGGTCAAGTTTTTAAGTTAAGATGTGTGTTACCAGAAAAGAGATAAACTGAGTCACTAAATAGCACTTATATGGAGATATAAAAATTCGGTGTGAAGCTTAATTAAAAGTTTTTCTCTTTTTTTTTTCCTCTTTCTCGTCTTCTTTCTATATTCTGTGAGAGGGAGAACATAAAAATGACGCCATCTCTGTCCCAAACCTCTCCCATCCATGGGTCGGTAGGAGGGATAGCCATCAGGAGACTCAAAAAGAAAATCAAGAATTTAGAGGAAATGGTTATAAGCCTTGATGATAAAATTCAGAATATGGATGGAGAAATGAAAGAGAATGAAACATTCAGAGAGCAAATAAGATCTTTGGAGGAAGCAAATAAAGCACAAGGGCAGGAGATAAAGGAACTAGAAAAAAGAATAAAGAAGCTGGAAGGGGAAAAGAGTCAACTAGAATCTAGACTTTCTAAACAAGAAGATAAAAACAAACAGCTGAATGACAACCTAAAGGAATTAGATGTTAGTTCACTGCTCTCTTCTGAGAGAGACGAGATTGCTGCTTGGAATGTCCAGATTAAGGAAAACATTGAACAGTTCAGAAAAGAGTTCCAGGAGCTGAATATGGAAAATGATGCCATGAAAACTTTCTTTGCTGATGCACTAAAGGGGAATGTGGCAGTAAAAGAGGCTGTAAAGGTGGTGGCACTGGAAAACATACAAACAGTTGACTATAAAGAAACAGTAATCAAAAAAATGAAAGACGTTGTGATGGAAAGGGCAAACCCACTCATCAGACAAGCACTTGATAAGGAGAAGACAGTGGTAATCTCAGGCATAAGCGAGTCCCAGGAGCTAACATGGCAGGGGAGACTTGAAGAAAATAAAGCTAGGGTTGTAGACCTGATAAGAAAGCTTGGAGTAGTATGTGGTCCTGAGGATATTGTAAACATACACCAACTAGGTAAATATTCGAGGGAAGGAAAGCCGAGACCAACAAAAGTAACCTTTGAGAGAGGTGAAACATGTAGGGAAATATTGTTGAGAAAAAAAAAGTCTAAAAGACCTTCAAGAATTCAAAGAAGTGTTCATTAGACAATACAGAACACAGGAAGAGATGGGAAAGATCAAAAACTTGTTGCAAGAGGCAAGAAGGTTAAATGATGAAAGAAATGAAGAAGAGAAGAAAAATTTTCATTACAGAGTTCTTCCAGACAAAGGGGAAATAAAGAAGATAATGACAGAAGATCAGGGGATGGGGCCTCATTAAGATTGCTATACACAAATGCTGATGGATTAGCTGGTAAGGCAGTAGAATTAAAAGATAGGATTCACAACAGTAAGGCAGATATAGTAGCAATTACGGAGACTAAGTTGAGTGAGGACATAAACAGTGTAACAGTTTTTCCTAAGGGTTTCAGAATACTAAGGGTTGAAAGATCTGAGAGGACTGGTGGAGGGATAGCACTGCTCATAAGTGAGAGGATTCAAGTCGAAGAAATAAACTTGGCTATAGAAAGTGAGTTCAGGGAATTTCTTGTTGCTCGCATAAATACTGGGTCAGAGAGCATTATAATAACTGTTGTATACAACCCACCAAGGAACCAAAATAGGCTTGAAGTTTATGAGGAAAGTCATATAGGTACTATTGAAGTCATAAACTCAGTTGTTAACATGGCACGGGAAAGAAAATGTAGGATTTTGATTATGGGAGACTTTAATCATAAAGAGATAGATTGAATAAATCTTGACCCACACAGTGGTGAGGACTCATTCGGGGCAAGATTCCTAGATTGCGTACAAGGGAATTTCCTACACCAACATGTAATGGAACCAACAAGGGCCAGGGGTGGGGATGAGCCATCACTACTTGATCTAGTGTTCACAGATAATGTGTTGGATATTGAAAAAATTGAGTATGAACCACCAATTAGAAAGAGTGACCACTGTGTGTTGTTGATGGAGTATATCATTGAAGATATTCTTCCTGAGAGTAGAGGCACTGAGGAAATGAGGAGGAACTATCCGAAAGGCGATTACATCAAAATGAATGAGCTTTTTGCAGTTATTGACTGGAGAACCTTATTTTACAACAAATCTGTACAAGAAATGTATGACATCTTTTGTGAGAAATATGGGAAGATAGTAGATTGCTGCATACCTGTCACCAAAGTAGGTGTAATTCATGCCAGAGAGAAATGGTTCGATAATGGGTGTAAAAGAGCTAAGGAGTGGAGAGACAAATGCTGGAAACGGCATAGGAGGAGAAAAAACATAAATGCCTGGCAAACCTACAAAAGAGCAAGAAATGACTACCTAAGTAAAAGGAGAGAGGCAGAGAGAGACTATGAGAGGGACATCACCAGGAAGGCTAAAGAAAATCCCAAGCTTTTCCACAGCTTTATC
>JAXCGZ010002155.1:40000-42500 GCA_037179515.1 Halocaridina rubra
TAGGGTGTCTGAGGTTGAAAGGGGGAGAGCGAGAGAAGGTGTTACATTATTGCTGAGTGAATGGATGGTAAATAAGGTAGTGGAATGGAATGAAGTGTCATCTAGGCTGATGTGGGTGAGGGTTAGGATAGGTAGGGAATGTTGGGCTTTTGTTAGTGCGTATGGGCAAGGATGTGAGAAAAGTGAAGAAGAGCAGGATGAATTCTGGAATGAGTTAACTAGGTGTGTGTATTTTCTGAGTAGAAGGAACTATGTAGTTGTGTTGGGTGACTTGAATGCCAGAGTGGGTGATGGAGAGGTAGAAGGTGTTGTAGGAGAGTATGGGGTACCAGGTGGGAATGGGAGTGGCGAGAGACTGTTAGATATGTGTGTGGAGCAAGAGTTGGTGATAGGTAATAGTTTTTTTCAAGAAGACGTTAATAAATAAGTATACATGGATGAGAGTGGCAAATGGGAGAGTGAAAGAAAGAGCATTGATGGATTATGTGTTGGTAGCAAAGAGCATGATTGGTAGAGTGAAAGATGTGCATGCATTTAGGGGTGTGGCTGCTGGGATGTCTGATTATTTTTTGGTTGAAGCAAAAGTGGTAGTAGCAAAAGAATGGGGAAATAGAGTGGGGGGATGTAGAAGGGAAATGGTGAAGGTGGAAGACTTGAAAAAGCCAGAGAAGAGACAGGAATATCAGGACAGGTTGAAAGTGGCATATGAAAGGGTGAAAGAAAGAGAAGTTGGGGAGTTAGAGGAGCAATGGGGGTTGATGAAAGAATGTTTTTTTGGGAAATGCAAGTGATGTGTGTGGAAAGAGGTTTGTTGGAGGTGGCATGAGGAGGGGCAGCGAATGGTGGAATGAAGGTGTGAAAATGAAGGTGGAAGAGAAAAAGAGGGCTTTTGAGGAATGGCTGCAGTATAAAAGTAGGGAGAAGTATAAAAGATATAGGGAGAAAAATGTGGAAACCAAACTGGAGGTAGAGGAAGAGAAGAGGTTGGCAAATGTTAGGTGGGGACAGGATTTTAGTAGGTCATATGAGGAGAATAAAAAGAAGTTTTGGAAAGATGTGATGATAGTAAGGAAGGGTGGATCAAGGATGAAAGAGACAGTGGAAGATGTGAATGGACAGATGTTAAGAGGGAATGCTGCAAGGAAAAGATGGGCAGAATATTTGGAGTGCTTGCTGAATGTTGAGGAAGATAAAGAGGCAGCTATAGTGGCGGTAGGGGAGTGTTCAAGTGCCAGTAATGGGAGATGAAAATGAGAGAGAGATTACAAGAGAGGAGGTGCAAAGGGCATTGTAAAAAGCAAAAGCAGGTAAAGCACAAAGAATGGATGTGTGAGAGCAGAGATGTTGAAAGAAGGGGGTGAGACTGCATTGGAATGGTTAGTGAGAGTGCTTAATATATGCTTTATGTTGTCAATGGTGCCAGTGGAATGGGTGATTGCTTGTATAGTGCCCCTATAAGAAGGTAAAGGAGATGTGTATGAATGCAGTAATTTTAGGGGTATAAGTTTGTTGAGTGTGGTAGGAAAAGTGTATGGTAGGATGCTGGTTAATAGGATTAGGGATAAGACAGAAAATGTGATCGCAGAAGTGCTGACTGGTTTTAGGAGAGGTAGAGGTTGTATAGATCAGATTTTTATAGTTAGGCAGTTATGTGTGAAATATTTAGCAAAGGGTAAGGATGTGTATTTTGCATTTTTGGATCTGGAGAAAGTGTATGATAGAGTTGATAGAGAAGCAATGTGGAATGCTTTGAGATTATATGGAATTAATGGTAGATTGTTGCATGCAGTGAGGAGTTTGTATGAGGGCAGTAGAGCTTGTGTTAGGGTAGGGAATGACGTGAGTGAGTGGTTTCCAGTGAGTGTGGGACTGAGACAGGGATGTGTGATGTCACCATGGCTGTTCAATTTGTATATTGATGGAGTTGTAAGAGAGGTGAATGAGCGAGTGCATGGTCGAGGTTTGAAAATGGTAGATGGGGATGATAACGAGTGGGAGCTGAATCAGTTGCTGTTTGCAGATGATACTGTGGTGGTGGCAGATTCAGAGGAGAAGCTGTGTCAGTTAGTGTCAGACTTTGGAATGGTGTGTGAGAGAAGGAAGTTGCGAGTGAATGTGGGAAAGAGTAAGGTTGTGAGGTGTACTAGAAATGAGGATGGTGCTGGATTGAATATTATGTTGAATGGAGAGACACTTGAGGAAGTTGATCAGTTTAAGAATTTAAGCTCGGTTATAGCTGCAAATGGTGGATTGGAATCAGATGTGTGTCACAGAGTGAATGAAGTATGTCAAGTGTTGGGTGCGTTGAAAGGAGTGATGTAGAATAGAGGGTTGGAAATGAATGTTATGAAAGTTTTGTATGAGAAAGTGGTTGTGCCAACTGTGATGTATGGATCAGAGTTATGGGGTATAAAAGTAAGTGAGAGACGGAAACTAAATGTGTTTGAGATGAAATGCCTGAGGAATATGATTGGTGAATCTCAGTTGGATAGGGTTAGGA
>JAXCGZ010002155.1:55000-77500 GCA_037179515.1 Halocaridina rubra
ATTATTATTATTATTATTTTTATTATCATTATTATTATTATCATTATTATCATTATTATCATTATTATCATTATTTGGTATTTAATAGTCGTGCCTGCGGTATACCACTGTCGTGTTTTGTATTCATACTCCACTGTCGTGTTAGATTTGTGCATTCGCTGCCACCACTGTCGTGTAGATATTATTGCATTCTTCTACACTCCAGGCCAGGTCTTAATCATGCAAGGTGATAGATATGCGAAGATACTTAACACTTAATTTATTTAGAAGCTACAGAGTTCCTCTATTCCTCAATGACCCAGTCTTAACCTATGCTGCCTGTATGGGTGCCAAAAATACTCTCCTGCTCTAACGTGCTGCTTGACCCTTTTTATCACCTCATGTCAAGCACTTGTTCATACCTCCACCATTAGGCTTTTAAAGAAAGGGGAACACCCCATAACCTATTTTGTGGGGGCATCTAAAACAATGAAGCTTCCCCGCCAATTAAGGGCTTGGTTCCTATGACAGAGAAAGCCACGTGTGAACTTCTAGCCTGCACATGGGGTCATGAGCTATGCGTCACTCTCTACAACCCATTCCAGAAATACATTATTTCTGATGAAGCAGTAACTTACAACAAAAAGGAGAGCTATCCTCTACTGAGACTGAGATAATAGAGTTCATGTAAAGTAACGTGATATTAAGTCAAACACTGTGAATCACAAGAGCTTATGTTATTAATATTAGAAATTGCTAACACATATCATTCTATTCCATAAACAGAGTATAATTACCTAAGTGCATTGTTTTCTGTATTACATATAAGATTTCCCTATGCTCCTTAATACATACTAAAGTTACCTGAAAATTATTTCATTGTCAAGGGTACACTCACTATATAGAACATATGATATCCAAAAAAGACAAACAAAAGAAATATATATTATCACAACAGTCATTCTAATTAAAGAATTTAAATTAGAAAGTATAAAACTGTCCATTTAAGTATTCACAACTACATTATGTAGCTATCAGTGAGGGAGAAAATGACTATTATTTTATCACAGTAGAGAGAAAATAAACATTTTCATCTAAAAGACAGCTATCCAATAATACACTTTAATAGCAAAAAAATGAATAAATAAATAAATAAATGAAAATAGCTATAGTACCCAGTTAACATAACAGTACAGTTTGTAAGTGACAATTATCTAAAAATACTCATCAATGAAAGAAAAATTATTATAGTACCAAATCAAATCACAACACTGTTTGTAAATGACATTTATCTAATAATGATAATAATTGAGACAATGATACTTACTATATAAAAACTAGGGTAACAATTTCTCTTATATCTATGTACTACTTCTAGGGAAGGCATTAAGGCTTTCTTAACTTAAATCTTATGATCAAAAAGAAAAACTCTCAGGCTTGGTATGCTGGAAAAAAAATATTACACTGTACATGGTTTCACTGTGGGGAATTTTCAGTTTCCCGTGTTATGTTTTATTTTATGGGAAATGTCTCTCTCTCTCTCTCTCTCTCTCTCTCTCTCTCTCTCTCTCTCTCTGTACTTTTATTGGGAATTTTCCATAGCCTTTTTATTCTTATCTAATTTTTCACTTCTTTTGCATTTCCCTTTGTCCACATACGGAATCCCACATTTTGGGATATCGCTAGGTACTGGGCCTACCCACTCCTTTTTCTGTAATCCCTCACGTCTATGCTGTAAGATAGGTTCGGGTTGTAACAAAGGTTGGGCCGGGAATCCTGCTTTGGACGGCGCACCAGACAATGGAAGAGAGCAGATATATCCATTTCGAGTGCCTCTTCCCTCCGCATTGACTAAACTGTTGAGGCAGTCATATTACCATATCTCCTCTCGCGACACCTATCCCCTGGACGCACATCTCCCTCCAAACTCAAATTCTGCAATCACAATAGCCTGAGAGTAGATTCTAGGGCCAGAAATAAGGGCCCAATGTGGCTATCACAAATACAGGAAACACTAGATATCACTTCTGGGTACAAACTATGGCCATATATGTAAGCACACAGAGGGGATATTGTGCATCCCCTGTATCTGCAAGCACTTGCAATCTCTCCAATGGGTAAAAGGGACAAGAGTGGTAATTTGCAGGTCGTAGCTTCCTGAAAATAGAATAGTGGTTATAAATATTTGCCTACACCATTTAGATCATAATTACATGATAATTAGGACATAACTGAGTAACTGATGGAGCATCTGTACAAGACGTTAATGTGCTATAAACATAATGAAGTCATGCAATTCTGATGAGAACAGGCACACAACAGTAATACTCTTATTAACAGTGACTACAGTAACACAGTGGTCCTGAATGAGATTGGGAGTTGAATTAAATGCGAAAACGAAACCACGAGTGAGGTTGCGGAATCTGTAATATGAGCATAGTGGCATTCAGATAGAATGTGTTCATTCCTAAGTATAGCAGATATAACTATAAGGTCTAATTCCTTTTAAAGTTCTGTGGTGTAGTTGTTAGCGCCTTGACTTAGTAATTATAAGTCCTAGGTTCAAGTCCCGGTCGGGGTAAAAAATGATTCATATTTTCACATATGTAATGTGCTTATTTGGTTATTGTTGGTCCCGAATGAGATTGGGAGTTGATTTAAATGTGAAAACGAAACCACAAGTGAGGTTAGGGAATCTGTAATATGAACATAGTGGCATTCATATAGAATGCGCTCATTCCTAAGTATAGCAGATATAAGCTATAAGGTCTGATTCCTTTTAAAGTTCTGTGGTGCAGTTGGTAGCGCCTTGACTTAGTAATTATAAGTCCTAGGTTCAAGTCCCGGTTGGGGTAAAAAATGATTCATGTTTTCATATATGTAATGTGCTTATTTGGTTATTGTTGGTTCCGAATGAGATTGGGGGTTGATTTAAATGAGAAAACGAAGCCAAGAGTGAGGTTGAGGAATCTGTAATATGAACATAGTGGCATTCAGAAAGAATGCGTTCATTCCTAAGTATAGCAGGTATAAGCTATAAGGTCTGATTCCTTTTACCTTTCTGTGGTGTAGTTGGTAGAGCCTTGACTTAGTAATTATAAGTCCTAGGTTCAAGTCCCGGTCGGGGTAAAAAATGATTCATGTTTTCACATATGTAATTTGCTTATTTGGTTATTATTGGTCCCGAATGAGATTGGGAATTGAATTAAATGTGAAAACGAAACCACAAGTGAGTTTAGGGAATCTGTAATATGAAGATAGTGGCATTCAGATAGAATGCATTCATTCCTAAGTATAGCAGATATAAGCTATAGGGCTGCACCTTGACTTAGCAATTATATGTCCTAGGTTCAAGTCCCGATCGGGGTAAAAAATGATTCATGTTTTCATATATGTAATTTGCCTATTTGGTTATTGTTGGTCCCGAATGAGATTGGGAGTTGAATTAAATGCGAAAACGAAACCACGAGTGAGGTTGTGGAATCTGTAATATGAACATAGTGTCATTCAGATAGAATGCATTCATTCCTAAGTATAGCAGATATAAGCTGTAAGGTCTGATTCCTTTTAAAGTTATGTGGTGTAGTTGGTAGCACCTTGACTTAGTAATTATAAGTCCTAGGTTCAGGTCCCGGTTGGGGTAAAAAATGATTCATGTTTTCACATATGTAATGTGCTTACTTGGTTTTATATATATATATATATATATATATATATATATATATATATATATATATATATATATATATATATATATATATATATATATATATATATATATATATATATATATATATATATATATATATATATATATCTATATCTCTCTCTCTCTCTCTCTCTCTCTCTCTCTCTCTCTCTCTCTCTCTCTCTCTCTCTCTCTCTCTCTCTCTCTCTCTCTATATATATATATATATATATATATATATATATATATATATATATATATATATATATATATATATATATATATATATATATATATATATATATATCTATATATCTATATATATATATATATATATATATATATATATATATATATATATATATATATATATATATATATCTATATATATATATATATATATATATATATATATATATATATATATATATATATATATATATATATATATATATATATATATATATATATATATATATATATATATATATATATATATATATATATATCTATATATCTATCTATATATATATATATATATATATATATATATATATATATATATATATATATATATATATATGTATATATATATATATATATATATATATATATATATATATATATATATATATATATATATATATATATATATATATATATATATATATATATATATATATATATATATATCTATATATATATATCTATATATATATCTATATATATATATATATATATATATATATATATATATATATATATATATATATATATATATATATATATATATATATATATATATATATATATATATATATATATATATATATATATATATATATATATATATATAGATAGATAGATATATATATAGATATATATATAAATATATATATATATATATATATATATATATATATATATATATATATATATATATATATATATATATATATATATATATATATATATATATCTATATATCTATATATCTATATATATATATATATATATATATATATATATATATATATATATTATATATATATATATATATATATATATATATATATATATATATATATATATATATATATATATATATATATATATATATATATATATACATATATATATATATATAAATATATATATATATATATATATATATATATATATATATATATATATATATATATATATATATATATATATATATATATATATATATATATATATATATACATATATATATATATACATATATATATATATATACATATATATATATATATATATATATATATATATATATATATATATATATATATATATATATATATATATATATATATATATATATATATATATATACATATCTATATATATATATATATATATATATATATATATATATATATATATATATATATATATATATATATATATATATATATATATATATATATATATATATATATATATATATATATATATATATATATATATATATATATATATATATATATATATATATATATATATATATATATATATATATATATATATATATATATATATATATATATAAATGGGAGGGTTAAGTCAAAGCACACACTCGCCAAAAGTCAAACATACCTCCGAACGGACTTTAAGCAAAATACTACAGAAATATTTAATAATTACTGACAGTAAAATATGAAACTATATATTGAAAAGCTTAACAAGCACTGTAATTCAAAAATATTTTACACTAGAAGTTGAAATTACCCATTATTTATTTCTTAAATGACAAAATAAAAGGAGTCAAATATTGTTATTTTAATTTCATATTCAAAATATACACTCTGATAATCGCAAATCATCTTTATTAGCACAATAGTAGTCATAAATTTCATGACAATGAAAAATAAGTATTTACATTGCAGACATGCTTAAAAAATCATTAATGTCTTTATCTCTTCAAACTATCACAATTATCGCATGAAAACTATACCTACATCTCTACATAAAAAAATAAGGAAACGTATATGTGCATGCAGTATTTAAAAAAAAAATAGTAATATTTCACCTGCAACAGTAAAAGGATAAACTTTGCTTTAGAATCACATTTTGCTTAAGTTTCATAATCTCTTAAAAACTCGTACATTTAGCAAGATAATTTTTTTTTTCTATGAACTCAAATCCAAACCTTTTTCTCTTCTTTATTTATTTTCCCAACAGATTACCTCGGCATACAGGGAAGGTTTTGAAACCTTTTTTTATACAAACTTATATCAGTTAGTCATTTATTTATCCATTTAGAGATATTTTGTTTTAACAATTAATATAAATACCTCAGCTAGAAAAGAAAAACCATTCATGGATTCGCATCCTTTATCAATTATGATCTCTCTTGGAATTTCGAAAATACTAACAACCATCCTATGGCTGGAGTAAGAGACCGATTAAGACATGGTGGTCTTCCTCCCCACAATGTTTAACAGAATATAATTTGACTGTAAATAATAAAAAGAACAGATGTCCACATATAACTGCAGGATTAAAAAAATAGTAGCAAAGAAAAACACCGATTAGAAAGGCTTGCATCAAAATAGCCTTTGTCTTTTGGAACCTGATATAAAGCTTACAGGAACAAATAAGTAACACTACTTTGAGCTGCAAAAAATGGATATTTTCAGGATAAGCTTAAGAAGGAACAAGGAAACAGCAAGTCCACCTGGAATACTATAAACAGCCTAATGGGACGAAAACAAATTAATCATTCAAAGGAAATCAAATTAAAAAATGATAATGACCACACTGCTAATATCCTTAATAATCATTTCTTAACTATAGCACAACCAGCACAGGAACAACAAAATGTGCAACAAAACTCACACCGACAGTTTCTTAATAATCCACCAGACTTTCCATTTTACTTGTATCCTGTAACAAGGGAGGAAGTCACTAAATATATAAAAACCTTAAAACCAAATACAGCATCAGGATATGATGAAATTCCATCAAAACTACTCCAGGTCACTGCCCATTACATTGCTACTCCACTTACCCATATAATCAATCTATGTTTTCAGCAAGGATGTTTTCCAGACAAACTAAAGAGTGCTAAAGTAATACCTATATTTAAGTCAGGCACTGAAGATGATGAAAATAACTATAGACCTATATTAATCATACCGTCCTTAAGTGTTTGAAAAAGCGATTGTTCACAGACTTAAAGAATTCCTTGAAAAGTTCAACCTATTATCTGAATATTAATATGGATTCCGTAATAATAAGACCACTGAAAAAGCAATAATGAACTTTACAAATGATGCTTATCAAAATTTGGAAAATAAAAACTTTGTTGCAGGGCTTTTCCTAGACTTGTCCAAAGCATTTGACTCATTAGACCATGATATACTAATAGAAAAACTAACTTGTGTGGGTATTAGGGGAACACCATTACAGCTATTTAAGAGTTACTTGAAAAATAGAAAACAAGCCATATATTGTAATGGGAAAGCATCTTTGTTGCAAACTATTGAGAGGGGAGTACCACAGGGATCAATACTGGGCCCACTGTCATTTTTAGTTTATATAAATGATATTTCCAATGCCAGTACTAAATTCAAATATATTCTTTATGCAGATGACACCAACCTTCCCTTGCATGATAATAACCTTGACCACCTGCATTCTGTTTTAAATAGTGAACTAGAAAAAATTACCAACTGGGTCTCTGTTAATAAATTAAAGCTAAATGTTTCCAAAACTGACTATGTCTTATTTCAAAATAGATCTGTAGTACACAATATTGGTCAAGTTAATATGAATGGGTATGAAGATAAAAGAGTTGCTTGTAAGAAATTTTTGGGAGTAATTATTGATGAAAATTTAAGTTGGAAATATCATATTCAAACTGTCTGCTCAAAACTGTCCAAGATGTGTGGAATTTTGTATAAAATTCGCCATAGCCTAACAAATGAGGCCTTAAAAAGCATATACTATTCCCTGTGTTATCCTCAAATTATATACTGCTTGTCCATCTGGTATTGTACTTGGCCGTCATTTGCAAAGGATGTATTTGTAACTCAGAAAAAACTGATCATAGCTATTACATATAGTGGAAAATATGACTCAAGTTCCTCTTTATTCAAGGAGCTAAACTTGCTTAAATTTAATTACTTGATACAATATTTCTGTCTTATTATTATACATAGTAATGTTAATGATAACAGAAAATTATTTAGATATATTCAACACAACCATGGAACCAGAAGATAACAATATAAATTTGATATGTCCACAGCCGAGAACAACCTTGTAAAAATTTTCTATTCACTGTTTTGGCCCAAAATGTTGGAATGCATTACCAGAAGATTTAAAAACAATAACTGGCATAACTTTATTTAAAAAGAAACTCAAACAGCATTTATTTACTAGGCAAAATCAATAAGCTATTGAATAATAATTAATACAGTATTGTTGCATCATTATGTCCAGGTTAAGGTCAGGCTACTGTTTTGTTTTATTACAAGATAAGTATGAGATTGCTATATTGGAGCTTTTGTTAACTATTGCTGTCATACTTTAAACTATGTGAAATGTATATTAAACTGCCTGACAAGGAGCTCTTGCTCAGCAGGCTAGTGCCTCTGGATATAATGTACATATTTATTCCTGTATGTATATTGAATATTTGGCAATAAAATCTATGACTATGACTTCAGACAGCAGCTCAGCATATCCTAGCAGGTGGGATGGTACTACGTTGACCCTCAAAACATCTGACACTTCTCAAGGTCATAAACTAAACATCCCATAGATTTTTCCATTATCTGGTCATAAGCGAGAGTATCTTGATTCCACCACCAGCACCCCCCTTTCTTTCCACTCAGGTTGGTCGCACTAACCCATTCTACACCCCCCCCATCACTATTGCTTCCATCCACTGTGTTTGCTCACCCACTCTCTCTCCCGGTGACTTCCCCCATTCACTCCCCCATGCATTGAACACATATTCCTCAAATCGCTCTAAAGGAGTGTTTGGGTATCTTCTTGAAACCCTTGCTTGGCCTCTGCTTCATGCGTCAACTATCCTAGGTCCCCTTCTATACTTCCCATCAACGGCATTGTAGGGTACTACCTTTATCCCCATTCACAGGGCTTCGGCTACTCTATCTTCTCTCCCCGCCTGCACAAAACCTTAACGAACAAAAATCCCATTACATATCGAACGGCAATAGTCTTAATGACCATCGTAAAAGTCTCTGATTCTTCATTGGATTTGACATACACGTATGTTATGAGTAACTGATCACTACAGATTACAATTACTTCATAAAAAACGAAGTTAAGAGGTCGGTCATTTCTGCATTTTCTTTCTTGTAAACCTTCTCTTGCCAGCTGCGACATCACATGTGACAAAACAAAAACCTTAAAAGTGGATTCAAGTTCGGTTCTCAAGGTGATTTTGTCGTGCACTTTGGAGTCTAGAAAAAAAACGCTACTGTTTATATTTTATTCTTGAACACCCACTGCCACGAACGACACTCAGTGGATTAAATTAATCCTCATCATCCTCATGATCTCTGTCTCAGATTCAAAGAATATGGGACAATATTTAATGCTGGGTGCCTTTCCTGTTGGAGGACAAAGTTAAGGAATAAGTTCTCTATCATAAATTGTTTTTTTCACTGCACGAGATTCATTGGCATATAACTTCTTGCCTCTTTACAATGATTCTGGCATGAGATTGTACTCAGCTGCCGCCAGTGTGGAATTTAGTAGTCATGGCTGCGGTATACCACTGCCGTATTTTGTAGTCCTACTCCACTGTCGTGTTAGATTTGTACTTTTGCTTAAACGACTGTCTTGTAGATATTATTAAATTCTTCGCTTCAGGCCAGGTCTTAATCGTCCAAAGTAAAAGATATGCAAATATACTTAACACTTATACTTATACTTATGCTTAACTGCGGAGACTCCGCAGTAAAATTAACATCCTCATTGCTATCCGCAAAAGCATTTTTAAACAACAAAAAATTCGCCTCCGCCACTGCATTTTCAAATGACAAAAGCTCCGCATCCGCATTAAAAATACGCGGATGTTGTGAATCTATATCAGTGAGAATAATCACGTGGTGGGATCGTGCGTGTGTGTGTGTATGACCGGGATTACCTGATTGTGATTACCTAATTGTGCTTACGGCAAAGAGCCCAAAGCTCGTATCTTCCCATCTCCTGATCGGTTCCATTTTGTACTTAGTGATACTTATCATACTTGCCCTTAAAACTATGGATTAAGTTAGCATTAACTACCTCCTCGCTTAGCGAATTCCAATGATCAACTACTCTTACACTGAAAAAGTACTTTCTTACATCCTGCAAAGAAGTTTTCTTACGAAGCTTCAAACTATGACTTCTAGTTCTAGAGCCTGCCATATCAAAATATCAATCCCTATCCACTCTATCATAACCATGAAGGAATTTAAAGACTGTCACCATATCCCCCCCTTCAGTTTTCTAGCTTCGAGTGATGGTAAGTCTAATTCCCTAAGCCTTTCATCACAAGTGAGATTGCGTATTTCTGGCACCAGTTTGGTGGCATGTCTCTGAGCTTTTTCAAGCTTAGCTACGTGCTTTTTCAAGTGCAGATTCCAAAAGGGGGCTGTATATTCAAGTTTTGGCCTCACATAAGTTACATAAGTATTTCTGAACATTTCCTTGTCCATGTGCCTGAAGGCTACCCTTACGTATGATAAGAAATCATATGCTGCCCTTACTATACCATCTATATGTATTTCTGGAGACAAATCTGCCAGTATGTTTACTCCTAGATCTCTCTCATTTTCTATTTCTTGAAGTTGAACTTCTGCCACCGTGTAGTCAAGCTTGGGTCTTATTGCACTTGTGCTCATTCTCATTACCTTGCATTTTGAAGTATTAAATTTCATTAGCCACTTTTCTGACCACTCATGGAGGCTATTTAGATCTTCCTGAAGTTCTTTACCTTTGTTCCCATTCCTTACTTTCTTCACAATCTTTGCATCATCTGCAAACATATTCATCAATGAATTTACAGACTCTGGTAGGTCATTTACATATACAAAAGTGGCCCTAATACTGAACCCTGTAGTACCCCACAACTAACTCTTCTCCATTCAGACAATGAGTGTCTTACTCTAACCCTCTGTTCCCTTCCTTCTAAGTAAGTTTTTATCCATTCCAAGACATTGCCACCTATTCTAGCCATTGCTTGCAGCTTCCTAATGAGTCTCCCATGCGGAACAGTGTCAAATGCTTTCAGGAAGTCTAGGAATATGCAATCTGCCTAGCCCTCTCATTTCTGTTAGATTCGTCATACCTCATCATGAAATTCCAGTAAGTTTGTTACTGTTGATCTACCTTCTCTGAAGCCTTGTTGTCTCACTGACAAAAAGTTGAAGGATTCCAAGTGAAGAGAGATATGTTTCCTTAGTAGTTTCTCCATAACTTTGCAAACTCTGCTGGTCAAAGAAACTGGTCTATAGTTTATAGCCATATCCCTCCCTCCCTTTATGAAGATAGGTATCACGTTTGCTTGTTTCCAGCATCTTGGAATCTCCCCTGACTCCAGTGACTTTTTAAATATGATTCTTAGTGCCACTGATATTTAGTTTTCACATTTTTTAAGTACATGAGGGGATATATCATCAGGACCTATAGCTTTATGTACATCTAACTCCATCAGCACTTTGCATACCTCTGTGGCTGAAAGGTTGATGTTCTCTAATACCGGCCCTTGAGCTTCTATCTCTGCAATCCGAGACGGTGGGGTATTTTCTACAGTAAATGCTGACTGAACCTCCTAGTTCAATTCTTTTGCAGATCTCTTCGTCCGTCTCAGTGATGCTCCCATCCTATCTCTTAAGCCTTAAAACCTGTTCTTTTACCTTCAGTTTTCCTCTGATAAAGCTGTGGAAAAGCATGGGATTTTCTTTAGCCTTCCTGGTGATGTCCCATTCATAGTCTCTCTCTGCCTCTCTTCTTTTACTTAGGTGGTCATTTCTTGCTCTTTTGTAGGTTTGCCAGGCATTTATATTTTTTCTCCTCCTACTTCTTTTCCAGCATTTGTCTCTCCACTCCTTAGCTATTTTACACTCATTATCGAACCATATCTCTCTGGCATGAATTACACCTACTTTGGTGACAGGTACGCAGCAATCTACTATCTTCCCATATTTCTCACAAATGATGTCGTACGTTTCTTATACAGATTTGTTGTAATATAAGATTCTCCAATCAATAACTGCAAAGAGCTCATTCATTTAGATGTAATTTCCTGTCGGATAGTTCCTCCTCATGTCCTTTGTGCCTCTACATTTAGGAAGAACATCTTCAATGATATACTCCATCAAGAACTCACAATGGTCACTCTTTCCAAATGGTAGTTCATATACAATTTTTTTTTCAATATCCAACACGTTATCTGTGATTACTAGATCAAGTAGTGATGGCTCATCCCCACCCCTGGCCCTCGTTGGTTCCATTACATGTTGGTGTAGGAAATTCCTTGCACGCAATCTAGGAAGCTTGCCCCGAATGAGTCCTCACCACTGTGTGGGTCAAGATTTATCTAATCTATCTCTTTATAATTAAAATCTCTCATAATCAAAATCCTACATTTTCTCTCCCGTGCCATGTTAACAACTGATTTTATGACTTTAATAGTACCTATATGACTTTCCTCATAAACTTTTAGCCCATGTTGGTTCCTTAGTGGGTTATATACAACAGTTATTATAATGCTCTCTGACCTAGTATTTATGTGAGCAACAAAGTTCCTTGAACTCGCTTTGTATAGCCAAGTTTATTTCTTCAACTTGAATCCTTTCTCTTATGATCAGTGCTATCCCTCCACCAATCCTCTCAGATCTATCAACCCTTAATATTCTGAAGCCCTTAGCAAAAACTGTGACACTGTTTATGTTCTCACTCGACTTAGTCTCTGTAACTGCTACTATATCTGCCTAACTGTTGTGAATCCTATCTTTTAATCCTACTTCCTTACCAGCTAATCCATCAGCATTTGTGTATAACAATCTTAATGAGGACCCATCCACCGATCTTTTATCAGTATCTTTATCTCCCCTTTGTCTGGAAGAACTCCGAAATGAAAATTTTTCTTCATTTCTTTCATCATTTAACCTTCTTGCCTCTTGCAACAAGTTATTTTTTATCTTTTTTATCTCTTCCTGTGTTCTTTATTGTCTAATGAACACTTCTTTGAATTCTTGAAGGTCTTTTAGACTTTTTTCCTCATCATTATATCTCTACATGTTTCCCTTCTCTCAAAGGTTACTTTTGTTGGTCTCTGCCTTCTCATCCTCGAATATTTGCCTAGTTGGTGAATGTTTACAATATTCTCAAGACCACAAACTACTCCAAGCTTTCTTATCAAGTCTACAACCCTAGTTTTATTTTCTTCAAGTCTCCCCTGCCATGTTGGCTCCTGGGATTCACTTATGCCTGAGATTACCACTGTCTTCTCTTTATCAAGTGCCTGTTTAATCAGTAGATTTGCCCTTTCCATCACATCGTCTTCAATTTTTTTTATTACTGTTACTTTATAGTCCACTGTTTGTGTGTTTTCCAGTGCCACCACCTTTTACTGCCACATTCCCCTTTAGTGCATCAGCAAAGGAAGTTTTCATGGCATCATGTTCTGTATTCAGCTCCTGAAACTCTTTTCTAAACTGTTCGATGTTTTCCTTAATCTGGACATTCCAAGCTGCAATCTCGTCTCTCTCAGAAGAGAGCAGTGAACTAATATTTAATTCATTTAGGTTGTCATTCAGCTGTTTGTTGTTATCTTCTTGTTTAGAAATTCTGGTTTCTAGTTCACTCTTTTCCCCTTCCAGCTTCTTTATTCGTTTTTCTAGTTCTTTACACTCCTGCCCTTGTGCATTATTTGCTTCCTCCAAATATCTTATTTCCTCTCTGAGTTTCTGCTACATCCTATGGAGATCCTCTATCATCCCTCCCCGACCCATGGGTGGTGGGGGTTGGGACAGAGATGGCCTCATTTTCATGTTTTCCCTTTCACAGAATATAGAAAGAAGAAGAGAAAGAAAAAAAAGAGAAAAGCTTTTAATTAAGCTTCACACAGAATTTTTATATTTTCATATAAATACTATTTAGTTACACAATTTATCTCTTTTCTGGTAACACCCATCCTAACTTAAGATTTGACTTTGGTAATTTGAGGGAAAAAAAATGCAAAACAAAAGTCTATTTAAAGGAAAATTCTAATTTGTATCTGAGGAGACACCCACCTGTTTCTGCCATTCTTCTTAACTGATAAACTCACTTGCTAACCAAGTATGTTATTACAGGATCAGACTTTACATTTAACTCTATACAAAATAAAAACTAATAAAAGAGAAAGCTAAAAGAAAAAAAAGAAAAAATAAGACAGCTGTTGCTACTTGGCAACTTAAGTCAGTACTATTGACAGTTGTATATTTAGTATTTATTTAATTATTCAATTATCTCGCATATCAAACTAACTATCAAGTTAATATAAATGGGAAGGATACTGATTTTAATAATATATGGAACCACAGGATTAGATAAACGACTGTAAGAGCTCTCCCCAATTTTCACAAAAAATTAGGTAATGTGATGTGATGGCTTCACCTCTGGCAACTCTTCTTAACTTCCTTCAGGGCAGAACAAGACAGCTTCTTCTCTTTCCCCTCTCAGAAGTGTTCTCAATTTTTTTCCTTTAATATTTTGGACAATCTCGTTAACTACATATATATTTTTTTTACTCACTAGAGTGCTACTGATTTTAAGTGTGAAAGTTAGCAATAGAAAGTGAGAGTGAATAAGAATGATCCTGAGTCCTGCTGACTCCAGAGAATAACTAAATAAAATGAGTTCAACGAGACTGGCTGGTAATGAGAATGCAATTATCCGAGAGAGGAACGAGTGGGTGGGAGAGACCAAGCTATCACTCCCTTGTCCCTTTATCTTGGGACAGATTAGGGGAGGGGAGGGGAGGTGACAGAGAGGGAAGTTTGAGACAAGGAGCGTAGGATGGGAAAATGAAGGAAGAGGAAAGAACGTAAGTGGAGGGATGAAAGGAAAAGAAGGTAGTAACAGGGAAAAACAAGTACAAGGACTTAAGGACCAAAGATATAATGGAAGGATGAAGGATGAGGGTAAAATTATGGGGAGAAAGCAGATAGAATAAATATAAGCAGGAAGGCTGAGAAGGGAGTGAAAAAGGGAGAGAGGAAGTAGGGGAGAAATAAATTTGAGAATAGGTTACATTACGCATTCTTCATTTCTATTTATTATTTCTCTTTTACTACTTATTTTCTGCATTTCTCCACATCCTTTCTCTTATCTGTGCTTTGTGTCACACCTACGATGAACATTGTAAAGACGCCTCCCTATTCGTTCAACCAGCGGCAATGTTGTCATGACATGGTCATGTTTTGATAGCGATTAATGAGTGAATGTGCGTTTCTCTTAAAATAATGAATTTTAGATAATATATATTAGTTTTCAATATGTAAATGAGATGAACACCGTAAGACCTTTAAAAAAGAAGTTTTAAGTATAATAGTAATATAATACTCGGCAGTGGCCGGCACCTCACTCATGGTTATATCCTTCCTTACTCTTTAGTTTTTGAGCAGCCTATGCTTCGGTCAGTTGAGTACTATGTCGCGTGCCTGAAGTCAGACCAACTATGGCTTCAAAAACTAGCAGTGCCATATGGGATTTTTTCTTGAAAACATTCAATGACAATGCTCAGCATCTTTTGTGCAAGCAAATGTATGCACGAAAAGGATGTGGAACCTATAATTTGAAAAATCCTTAAGATCCAAACATGAAGAACAATATGCTGAGATGCAAAAAGAAGAAAAGAAAAAATAGCGCAGAGAAAAAGGACTCTGAAAAAATGCCTATTCAAAAAGTGAAGTATGGGATCAGACAGGTGCAAATGGAGGAGTGCCACAGCCTTACAACTGTGAAATCATGGGATGTTTCTCATCCAAATACCATAGAAATTGATATATTAGTGATGAATGACTTCCCATTTAGCCATGTGGAAGATGTGGGAATTATGAGACTTATGTCCAAGGCTAGTCCACAATGCAAATTAAAACAATGGAACTTCTACTCCACAATGATTTGAACAAACATTTATGATTCTGTGTGTGACCATGTGAAGAAGATGATTAATGAGATCACTAATACAATGGGAACAGAATGTCGTTCACTACAGATGTGTGGCCCGACACCTCGGCTGGTGTTTCACTATTAACTCTAACTGCGCATGTGTCACTTGTGATTTCGAGAGGGTAAACTTTGCTGTGGGCACCGAGCCATTAGAGGAAAGGCACACTGGTGATTATACTTCCAGATAATGTAACAACATGTTGGACAGACAGGAAATTTGTCACAACAGTGCACTGTTTAGTGGGTGACTCAGGAGCAAACATGAAGAAAGCTCTTTTCCTGTGTGGATTAAATAACCTGGATAGTGCTGTACATAAAGTACATTGAGTTGTAAAACAAGGCTTCCAGTCACAAAAAGAAATTAGTGATTTAATTGTGAGGTGTAGGAAGCTTGCCACACACTTCTACCATTCAACTATGCCAAGGATGACCTAAAGAAAATCCAGGGATTGCTGCAGTTACCCAACCTAAAAGTTGTCCATGATTCACCAACAAGGTGGAACAGCATGCAACACATTCTTAGAAGAACTGCACAAATGAAGGAATCCCTTTGTGTATATGTGGCAAACAACCATAAAATGCCAAAATTTAGCAATACTGAATGGATTATTCTATCACGGCGTGCAAAATCTTTAGAACCATATAAGGAACTTACCAATAAAATAAGTCATTCTGCCTATACTGTAGCTGATGTAATACCCCTCATTTTATGTCTCAAAAATGCCCTTCGGCCAACAAAAGTTGGGTTCTCGGAGACAGATTTCTCACCACTACACGACTCAAACTCAGATGACGAAAGTGCAGATTACAAGAAAAGTGTGGAAATAATCAACGAGCTGAAAAAAAAACCATGAAGGCAGAAACTGAGAAGAGATTTGCAGGACTAGAAATAGAAAACAATTACAGAGTGGCAACTTATCTTGACCCTCAGTATAAAGGAAAATATTTCTCATCCTCACATATTGCAAAGTTGGTGCAAGGAACAGTAGCTCAACTATGTGATGAAAATTATGAGATTGCAAGTGTTGCTGTTGCTGAGGACGAAACACAAAAGAAGAGAAAAAAAGATGAGTCACCCAAAGTCAGCACTTCACAAAGCACTGGCACTTCTTTGAAAGGTGCACCGGCATTGATCTTAGCATCCAGCAGTGACGAAGAATCAGAGAAGAATGCAATATCAAGCACAATGGGCATGCTCTATGAATACCATAAGGAAAAGAGTCTCGGAGCTGATGAAGACACATTGAAATAGTGGGCAACAAACATCACCAAATACCCTACATTAAGAAAACCTGCCCAACAATACATGAGTTGTCCTCCAAGCAGTGTTGCTAGTGAACAGCTATTTATTGTTGCTGGCAATATATATGATGAAAAGAGAAACCGGTTAAAGGGAGAGAAAGCAGAAAAGTTACTATTTTTGAAGACAAATTTGCCACTTCTAAAATTTGATTACTAAATATGGCAGCTTGTAAGTAGTATCATAACTAGAATAGCCAAAACTAGAAGGCAGTTTAAGTTTGCCACTTTCCAAGGGAGGAGGTTGGGGAGATTGGCTAGTGGGATGCATGTAACAAACTTATATGTAGAATGTTATTGTGACAGAGTATTTAGCTCAAAGTCACCAGAGGCTGTAGTAGATACCTTATTAGTTGTCTTAGTAGCTATTAATTGTTTTTTCTTACTAAAATAATTCCCACTTCATGCCTTTTGCTGATTATGATTATTTGCAATTTATATTGCAGCTGATAGCTGCTTTTAAATATATCTTATTTAATATTCTTGTACGTGTAGAAAGCATGATCCCAATATAAAAGCTGGCCCCTATTTTTGTTTTCTGACCATTCCCTTTCTTCAGCGAGTCTTTTAGATTCGTTTTTTTTTTATTTTCTTATGATAGAATAGCTCTTACTAATAATTTTTTTATATTATAAATATTTTTCTTGCTGATAATTCTATTATAAATTTGACCTTGCTGATATGTCATTAGCCTGTCTAGATACATTTCAGTAGCTTCTTTATTATCTGAATAGTTAAGTTACGTTTCCTACAACGCAAAGAACGTTCTTACCAGTAACCTATTTTTCCATAAATAATTCTCATTTTATTTTATTTGCTTCCACTTGTTCCACCCAAAATACTGTTTCTCCCTTGCATCTCTGCCATAATTGCCTGCCAGGGACCACCACTACAGTAGCCATTGAATATTATATAAACCAGTTACTTCTCTGGAAATATATCCTACAGATGACATCACCAGGAGGGACATTGAAGCGTCCTCATTTGGCGGCCAAACATCCCAGAGGCAAGATCTCTCCTCAGCAGTCAAGCTAATTTCAAACCTTATTTACATGGTGTCTTTACAAAAAATTAACTGGTAAAAACAAGGTGAGGGATAGTGTATGG
This sequence comes from Halocaridina rubra, assembly GCA_037179515.1. NCBI lineage: Eukaryota > Metazoa > Arthropoda > Malacostraca > Decapoda > Atyidae > Halocaridina > Halocaridina rubra. Next base: position 73,299 of record JAXCGZ010002155.1, read on the forward strand.
TAATGCTCGTTGGTCAAGCAAATTGGGAATTCGAGATACTGGTTAAAATCGTTACAGGTTAACTTCATTACTAGTCAAATCCTAAGAAAATTTACTCAGAATCCATTCCCATACAAAACGAGCTTTTGTAGATTACCTAACTGGAATCTGATTTGCCAAACTTAATTCCTTAACCTGGAAATTACTGCTGATATACATTGATAGGAAATTTCTTTGAATGTGCCAAATGAAAATCTCATCCTCAGAAGATTGGTTAGGACCCCGTAAAGATCTATCCCTTTTCCTAACAAATTCTAATTTCATTTCACCCCTTTCTATCATCGTAAATAAAGTGCTTTACATCAAAGACTCGTGAATAGTTATTTACTATATAAATTGCAAGTAATTAATCATTTAACTAAAGTGTTTTATGCTATAAACCACAAATAATTAAAAAGTAATTTTACCCTGTTGGCTTTGCAAATATTTCTTGTTAACCACAATTTAATGAATACATACTGTATTTATCTTGTGGAGTCTTCATATATTGGGGATAAAGTGTTTTGAGTTATAAGTTGCAAATACTTCAAAGGTGGTTTTGCCCCTTTTTCATTTCAAATAGTTCTTGATAACCAAAAGTGAATGAATACTATATCTATCTCGTAGATTCTTCCTTTATTGTATATAGAGTGTTTTACCGTATAAATCAAAATCATTAATAGGCATTGCAACTTTTGTGGTTGCCCACAAGTTAAGGAATACATACTGTATTTGTCTTGCTTATTATTCAATATTGTGAATAAATTGTTTTCCTTTAATACCGGCAAAGAATTAATGGTTTTGTATGCTCTCACGGTAGCATAAATATATCTGGTTAGCTGTGATTAACCAATATATTTTCATCCTGTAGAATAATATTGGAAACTCATTTTTTGTGTGCTTGTGCTTTCCGTTTTCCCATTATAAACGGTGTGTTGTTTCTGTTTCTGCAATTGCAGTGTCCTCTATTCTACTCTTATTGTGTGAAAGAGGTGATCGTCGAGTTGAGACCTAAGTCTTGGCATCCATCTGTGGTGCTGGGAATTGAAATCGTGCTCACCACCTCCGGGATTCGAGTCAGCATTCCATAAATTTAAATTTAAAAAATGTTCCTGCTCCAAAAATTAATTCAATTTTTTTAATGTGCCATTGCATTTCCAAAATTAAAAGAAAGTTGAATTTTAAGTTTCATTTAACCGAGCAGTGGTATACGAGTGGGGTGTTCAAGTACAGTGATATCTGTCCTGTCTGTTTGTGAGCTCTTAACCGAGTTCAGTACTTTAAGTCCCCTTAGTAAAACAGGAACTTAACAACCTCCCCATTCCCACAAGAATTTGGCGCCCGAACAGGGACCCGAACAGACAGACTGATTTTGATAAATTTATCTTTATTTTGCTTTTCAACATTGCATATGAAACCCAATTACCATTGGCTCGGATTATTGAAATTAATGAATCTTGGGCTGCGCACACAAATTTTATCGCTAGAGACGTTGCGGATCAGAAATTTATTTTTTATTTTCAAAATTAATTACGGTAGCTAATATTTTTTTGTTTGCCATGTGGTAAACAAAATTTCAGGAAATCTACATGAGATTATATGATAACAGAATTTAAATATTTTGCTTGACGAGAACACCTGATATTTAAGATTTCATTTATTTGCGCGATAAGATTGAGTTTTAAAGCATTAGTGTTTTATATATCCGGTTAAGAGTGATACTGGGTAAGAAATGTTTATATTTCTTTGGGAATTAGGAATTGGGAGTAAGCATATTAAGTATTTTGCTTATAATTGAATTTTATATTCAAGCATTGACTGCTCATAGATTGGGAAGAAAAACTTTGGTGTCGTTTGTTGAGTGCAGGCTAAGCCCTTCATGTGTCTTAGTTGTCTGTCAAAAATTAATTCTCTCATTATTAGTAGACACATGTGTAATCTGGCTGCCTTGTAAGCCGTTAGCTTATCTTTGGTGTATGTTGCATAAAATCTGTACCCTTTTGGCAACACTCCAGAATTTTACTTATGATATTTTATTTATGGGTACTGCCATATACTCGCTCATGCGCAGACACGACCGCTATTCTTTACTTGTTTGTATTCTCTGGCACTGGGTGCTTGTTTGTAAAATTGGATGTTGCTCATTCCTTTTATTTGCACCGTAACCACAGGAACTGCCGCATATTGCTGTTAAGCAGGCACAACTACCATCCTGTATTACCAGTGTTTCATGCACTGCTTTGCAACATTTTGCTGCTGTTGCACTTGATTGTATTTTGAGTCACTTTTATGGTGAGGTTTTGGGATCAACGTTACGTTTAAGTTTGAACTGTGGTATTGAATTATTTTCTCTCCTTGGTAATGTGTGGTTCTTTCATTTTTTATTTTTACTATTGTCGAGATTTGTTTTTTTGTGGTTGTTTGTTTTGGTACTTCATTATTGACTGTTTAGGAAACACCATGCCAACTGGGCAGTCACAGGAAAATAACATGGAAACCAGGCAGTCACAGGAAACCATCAAAACATTCGATGAGGTACATAATCTGGACATGATGATTGCTATGGGTGAGAAACACGGCCATGCTCCAGGACCAAAGCTCCTTGATTGGGCACACGACACGATGGCTAAACGCCAAGCTGAGCTGGAGAAGAAAGCCAGTGACCAGGCACAGGCACAAGCCCAACACGAATACAACCAGGCACAGGCACAGGCCCAACTTGATTATGACCAGATGCAGGCACAAGCACAACATGCACATGACCTAGCGCTTGCTCGGCTTCAAGCGGGAACCCCAGACAGTGGTCCTTCATCCGGAAATGGGGATCAGGCTCGTGAGAAGTCCCCTCCAATACAGAAATACGAGGATGATGGCAAGCAGCCGCTCGATACTTACATCCGCTCTTTCGAAAGTAATGCGATAGCTAGTGAGGGCACAGAGGCAGAGAAAAGTCGTTAACTGCTGGCCTCCATATCAACCCATCTGCTCGCCATGGTCAGTGAACTCGACCGCATGCAACTGAGGGACTACGAAAAAGTTAAAAGCACCCTCCTTGCCTCGCAGAACTTCAGTCGTAAAGCTAATCCTCCTCACACTCCCAATCTTTATTACGGTCATTCACTCACACTCAAGAAGGATGACTCGGTAAGATCTAAGCCTCAGCAGTTCAGAGCCAAGGGCAATTACCCTTCTCCACCTTCTCAGAATTTTTTGCCAAACTCTACTAGCCTTCACACTCCCTCTCACAGCGGCAGCCCACAAAGCCATCTGGCCACTCACTCGGCCCATGCCATAGAAACAATGCCAGAAAGGGCCTCTGAGGCTAACACCGAGGAACCACCATACAAACATGCCAATGTGGAATTCACCGAACATGATGATTCCGAGATGATCACGAAATGCCTAGGAACCATAAATAGTGTGAAAGCTGAGATAACCCTCGACACAAGGGTCAGTGGCATATTTGTTGACGAGAGATTCGTCAAGGATGAAGATTTCACCGGCAGAGTCGTTTGTGTGCGGTTCGCTGAAGGAACACCTCAAATATGATGCTGTTGTGTCATTGACCTGGATTGCAAATACTAATAGGGAAAAGCCCCAGCTGTGGCATTGATTGGGCTTATATACCCTGTCTTCCTGGGTCGTGTACTGAACCTAGCTCCTATCTTCCAGGCTGACCTCTACCATGAGGACATTTCTCACTGGAACATCCCTCGGGCGAAGTCACAACTAGCCATTTCAGCAGCAACTCCTGGCTCCGATGACAGAAATTTGGACGATTGTCTGACTGACTTCATTTTGGCTGTCGCAGTTAGTACCGATAAAGTGGAACGCAGAGAGTTTCCCCCTCCTTTACCAGATGATGCACCACTAGAGACACTGAAGTCCCTTCCAGACTTTGCCCAACTGCAGCAGGACTGACCCAAATGCTGGATGCAACAGGCCATCGAGGGAAGAACCTTCACCGTGAGAGGAGGAGGCCAGATCACTTACGCACTTGAAGATGGAGTCCTTCGCAGGCATATGACTAATGATGGTCACACTTTAAACAGTTGGTGGTGCCCACTTCGTTGTGCTGCCAGGCAATGTATATGGAACACCATTTACCTCTGAGTGGACACAGAGGCAAAGCAAAAACTTGGCACATCCCTCAGAAGGCTTTTGCATGGCCATACATACACGCC
>JAXCGZ010002155.1:82500-94084 GCA_037179515.1 Halocaridina rubra
TTCACCCCTTTCCATTATCGTAATTAAAGTGCTTTACATCAAAGACTCGTGAATAGAGTTATTTACTATATAAATTGCAAGTAATTAATTATTTAACTAAAGTGGTTTAAGCTATACACTGCAAAAAACTAAAAAGTACTTTTACCCTGTTGGCTTTGCAAATATTTTTTGTTAACCACAATTTAATGAATACATACTGTATTTATCTTGTGGATTCTTCATATATTGGGGATAAAGTGTTTTGAGTTTAAGTTGCAAATACTTCAAAAGGTGGTTTTGCCCCTTTTTCATTTCAAATAGTTCTTGATAACCAAAAGTGTATGAATACTGTATTTATCTCGTAGATTCTTCCATTACTGTATATATAGTGTTTTACTGTATAAATTGCAAATCATTAATAAGCATTGCAACGTGTGTGGTTGCCCACAATTTGAGGAATATATACTGTATTTGTCTTGCTTATTCTGTATTTATTGTGAAAAAATTGTTTTCCTTTAATACCAGCAAAGAATTAATGGTTTTGTATGCTCTTACAGTAGCATAAATATTTCTGGTTAGCTGTGACTATTGGAAACTCATTATTTGTGTGCTCGTGCTTTCGGTTTTCCCACTATTAACAGTGTGTCACTTCTGTTTCTGCAATTGCGGTGTCCTCTATTCTACTCTTATTGTGTGAAAGAGGTGATCATCGAGTTGAGGCCTAAGTCTTGGCATCCATCTGTGGTGCCAGGAATCAAAGTTGTGCTCACCACTTCCGGGATTCGAGGCAGCATTCCATAAATTTAAATTAAAAAGATTGTTCAGCTCCAAAAATTAATTCAATTTTTTTAATGTGTCATTGCGTTTCCAAAATTAAAAGAAAGTTGAATTCTAAGTTTGATTTAACCGAGTAGTGGCATACGAGTGGGGTGTTCAAGTACAGTAATATCTGTCCTGTCTGTTTGTGAGCTCTTAACAGAGTTCAGTGCTTTGTCTCTCCTTAGTAAAACAGAAACTTAGCAACCTCCCCATTCCCACAAGAATTTATTGCCCGAACAGGGACCCAAACAGACAGACTGATTTTGATAAATTTATTTTTATTTTGCTTTTTAACATTGCACATGAATCCCAATTACCATTGGCTCAGAATATTGAAACTAATGAATCTTAAGCTGCTCACAAAAATTTTATCGCTAGAGATGTTTCGGATCAGAAACTTTTTATTCATTTTCATAATTAACTATGGTAACTAATAATATCTTGTTTACCAGGTGTTAAACAAAATTTTATGAAGTCTCCATGAGAGTATGTGACAACAGAATTAAGATATTTTGCATATCGAGAAGGCGTGTTATTTAAGATTTCATTTACTTGCGTGATAAGATTGACTTTCAAAGCATTAGTGTTTATATATCCGTTAAAAGGTGATATTAGTAAAGAATTGTTTTTATTTCTCTGGAATTTAGGAATTGGGAGTAAGCATATTAAGTAAATTGCTTATAATTTAGATTTATATTCAAGCATTGACTGCTCATAGATTGGAAAGAAAAACTTTGGTGTCGTTTATTGGGCCTAGGCTAAGCCCTTCATAAGCCTCCTGGCTAGTACAGTGGTAAAGCACAGGCCTCGCATTCGAGAAGTCGACGGATCGCGCCTCATCCAGGCAAGATAGTTTAAGCTGTTTAATGGGGAGGTTACTGCTGTAGCTAGGCACCACAGTTGAGGGTTGGGGCCAGTGCGCAACTATCCAATGGGTCCTCCATGACCCAGTCCACCCATCCTTGTGCGGAGAATCTAAAACAACAAGCCCTTCATGTGTCTGAGTTGTCACTCAAAAATATGTTTTCTCATTATTAGTAGACACATGTGTAATCTGGCTGCCTTGTAAGCCATTAGCTTATCATTGGTGTATTTTTCATAGGATCTGTGCCCTTTTGGCAACACTCCGGAATTTTACTTCCAACATTTTATTTGTGGGTACTGCCCTATACATGCTCATACGCAGGCACGACCGCTATACTTTACCTGTTTGTATTCTCTGGCACTGGGTGCTTGTTGGTAAAATTTGTTGTCGCTCATTCCTTTAATTCGCACCATAACCGCAGGTACTGCAGCATATTACTGTTAAGCAAGCACAACTGCCATCCTGTATTACCAGTGTTTCATGCACTTTTTGCAACATTTTGCTGCTGTTGCACTTGATTGTATTTTGAGTGACTTTTATGGTGAGGTTTTGGGATCACCATTACGTTTAAGTTTGAACTGTGGTGTTGAATTTTTTTCTCTCCTTGGTGTTGTGTGGTTCTTTAATTTTTTTTTTTTACTATTGTAGAGATTTGCTTTTTTGTGGTTGTTTGTTTTGGTACTTCATTATTGACTGTTTAGGAAACACCATGCCAACTGGGCAGTCACAGGAAACTAACATGGAAACCAGGCAGTCAGAGGAAACCATCAAAACATTCGATGAAGTGCATTACCAGGACATGATGATTGCTATGGGTGAGAAGCACGGCCATTCTCCAGGACCAAAGCTCCTTGATTGGGCTCATGACAAGATGGCTAAATGCCGAGCTGAGCTACGTAACACTTGCCAAGCGGCCTCATCTCACAGGTACTGTGTGGAGATTTGTAGCTCGAGGATTAGTCGGTGCAGCGACTGCTTCTTCCCATCTACCTCCAGACTCTAGAACTTTATTCCTCCTTCTGTCTTTCCCAATTCTTATGACCTTTCATCCATCAAAAAGCAGATCTATCGCCATCTCAGGGCCTAGTCCTCCATATCTCTGGGTCCTATGTACATTGACTGTTTTTTCTGTTTGTCATTTTCCTTGGTGTGACATTACCTCATTTCTGCCTTGTCCTTAACCTTTTTCTTTTCCTTTGTCTTGGTATTTTCTCGTGCTCGGGCCTTTATTGATGAGGGCAGTTTCTGCCAGTCCAGGTGTCACACTCATAAAAAAAAAAAACAAGGCCAGAAAGGGCCACTGAGGATAATGCCAAGGAACCACCATATAAACTTGTCAATGTGGAACTCACCGAACATGATGATCCCGAGATGATCACGTAATGCCTAGGAACCATAAAATGGTGTGGAAGCTGAGATAGCCCTCGACACAGGGGCCAGCGACATATTTGTTGACGAGAGATTCGTCAGGGATGAAGATTTCACCGGCAGAGTCGTTCGTGTGCTGGCTACTGAAGGAATACCTCAAATACGACGCTGCTGTGTCATTGACCTGGATTGCAAATACTACAAGAGAAAAGCCCCAGCTGTGGCATTGATTGGACTTATGTACCCTGTCTTCCTGGGTTGTGTACTGAGCCTAGCTCCTATCTTCCAGGCTGACCTCTACCATGAGGACATTTCTCACTGGAACATCCCTCAGGTGAAGTCACGACAAGCCATTTCAGCAGCAACTCCTGGCTCCGATGACAGAAATTTGGACGATTCTCTGACTGACTCCATTGGGGCTGCCGCAGTTAGTGCCGGAAATGTGGAGTGCAGAGAGCTTCCCCCTTATTTACCAGATGATGCACCTCTAGAGACACTGAAGTCCCATCCAGACTTTGTTTAACTGCAGCAGGACTGCCCCAGCTTCAAATGCTGGATGCAACAGGCCACCGTGGGAAGAACCTTCACCGTGAGAGGAGGAGGCCAGATCACTTACACACTTGAAGATGGAGTCCTTCGAAGGCTTGTGAATACAGATGGTCACACCTTTAAACAGTTGGTGGTGCCCGCTTTGTTGTGCTGCCAGGCTATGTATGTGGCACACCATTTACCTCTGAGTGGCCACAGAGACAAAACAAAAACTTGGCACGTCCTTCAGAAGGCTTTTGCATGGCCAAATACGTACGACGAGGTAGACAAATACGTGGGCTCCTGCCCTGTCTGTCAATCCACCTCTACGGTACCGGTACTGAAATTTCCCATGGGCATAACTAAGCTCTCAATGGAGCCATTTTTCAAGGTTGCTATTGACATATTAGGTCTTATTAATCCAGCTTCATCAACAGGGAAACAGTTCCTCCTGGTAAACGTCAACCTGGCAACAAGGTACCCAGATGCAGTGCCGCTATCTTCTATCATGACCAAAGCAATCGCTCAGGCCCTATTCTTCTCCAGGGTCGACTTTCCTGAGCAGGTCACTTCTGACAATGGAAGTCAGTTTACAAGTAGGCACTTTGAGGCTTTCTGTAACCTCTTAGAAATGAAGCACATTTGTACGAGTGTCTCTCATGCCCAATCAAATGGAGCATATGAGTGCTATAACTGGACATTGAAGCAATGTTTGTGCAAGCTAGTAATAGATATACCTAGCCAGTGGGACATGAACATCCCTGCTCCACTTTTCTCCTTCAGAGACACACCCCAGGACGCTATTGGATACTCGCCTTTCAAGCTGATTTATGGTCATAAGATCAGAGGCCCAGTGGAATTCTTGGCAGAATGTACAGATTCGCTTATCATTTAAGATGATGGTAGGGATGTCCAGGACTAGATTTTGAAGTTTTTGTCCCATCTTGAAAAGGCTTGGAAACCTGCACAATTAGCCATTAAGGGTTACCAGCAGACTGTCAAGCTCCTCTTTGACAAGAGTGCCCGGCGTCATGCCCTGACACCCGGAGATCGAGCTCTGTTACTTTTTCCAACAGATGCTTGCAAGCTAATGCTACGCTGGAATGGATCGTACACTGTGGTACAGTGGGTGACCCCTGAAAACTAAGTTTTAAATGTTGATAGCAATAACCAGAAATACCACATTAACCAGCTGAAGCTGTATCATGAAGACCCAGAGGTCCAGAGGGCTCCTGCGCTGGCACTCTCAGCAACCCCTATAGATGCCCTCAGCATCAACAATACCTCTGAGGCTGTAGCAACACAGGTACTCCATTATAGCCACCCCTTACCTCCTATATTGGAGTACTCCTCCCTTGCGGTGGAGACAGACTTACGGGAGTGGAGTTTTTAAGAAGAAGCCCCTCTGGCCGCAGCCACTGCCCTTGCAATTGAAGACATAAGCTTAACTTTTGATGATGGTAATGATCCTGCCATTCACACCGAAAGGAAAGTGTGAGTAAGTGTATTATTAACTCCAGACGGCAACCAAGTTAACGGGAACAGCTGAACAAGCTATTAGAGGACTACGAGAACATATTCAACTACCTACCAGACACTACCAGAGCATCATGTCAGGTTGACTGACCCAGAGCCCTTTCGGCATTCCTATGGCCTTCCCCATCAGCTGTCCGTACGGCTGAAGGAAGATATTGACACTTGGGTCTGCCTCGGAATAGTTGAAAAGAGAATTTTGCCTTGGTGTTTGCCGTTACTGGCAGTGTGTAAGCTAGATGGCAATCAGAGGTTCTGCCTTGACTGTCGTGAGCTTAATTCCTGCACCATCTTTGATGAAGAGCCCATTGCCAACGCCAAGCATATTTTCTCGTTGTTCTCCCGAGCCCGCTACCTGTCCAAATTAGATATAGCCAGTGCATTTTGGCAAGTCCCACTGAGCGAGACTACCAAGCAACTAACATCCTTTTCCACAAGATATGGTCTATACCAGTTCAGGGTCATGCTTTTTGGTATGGTGAATGCCCCTGGCTGCTTCAGAAGACTCATGAGGATAGTACTACGGCACCTCGACAATGTTTCATGCTTTATAGATGACATCCCTGTGCACTGGGAGGATTAGTCATCACACCTCGAGACTTTTCACAGAGTTCTCGCTCGTCTGAACCAGCACATACTTTATTTAAAGCCTTCCAAATGCGAGATTGGTTTCACACAATTGCAAGTATCTCAACCACTTGGTCGAAGAAGGAGTTATGTCTCCTTTAAAGGACAAGGTGCATGCTATTAATGATATGGAGAAGCCCGCTACTGTCACTCAACTGAGATAATTCCTGGGTAGTGTCGGCTACTTCCAACGGTCCATTCCACACTTTAAAACTATCGCCGCCCCATTGCAGCAAATGGCCTCCTCAAAGCAAGGTAAAGCCTCCCTTGTCCAATGGACAGACGAAGCGGAGTGAGCTCCGAGAAGCATTGATGGGTGAGCAAGTATTACAACTGGTAAACCCTAATTCTCCATTTATCTTGCAGACCGACATCTCTGACGAAGGTCTGGGTGCTGTGCTCTTGCAAGCCCGATCAGACAGCTCAGCAGAATAAGCTCCACAGTGTTATGTGAGCCGCAGACTTCGCCCTGCAGAGCGGAATTACTCCACCATGGAGAAGGAAGCTCTAGCCGCATATTCACTTCCCAACATGTTGATGGAAAGGACAATGACCTCGCTGATCTACTAAGTCGTTGGTCATTAACCTCAAACGAGGAAGCTGGTGCTGTTAGCCTCAGTTTGACAAGTCTGTAAAGATTGCTTCTCTGATGTGTTGTTTATTTTTATGTTTATCTTTTATGTCCTTAATGCTATACTTGTTTAGTTTAGCTTAAAAATATTTCAATTTGTAATTGTAAAATGAGTTTTACTTAGTTTTCTTCAGAATGGTGTGTTTATGCACTCTTATGGAACGGATCCATGTGAAGTAACGCTATTCCTAATGGAAGAGGAAGAAGATGAAGAATATTTATTTGATTGTAGTTTTACATTTCCGTCTGTGGGACTCTGAAAACCAGAACATGATGGAAACTTTTAGCTTAGTGTTGAATAGCTATCACTGTTTTAAATCCAGTCGCCACTGTTAATGACGACTTGGTTCAAATTTTTCCTTTTACGTATATTATATATATATATATATATATATATATATATATATATATATATATATATATATATATATATATATATATATATATATATATATATATATATATATATATATATATATATATATATATATATATATATATATATATATATATATATATATATATATATATATATATATATATATATATATATATATATATATATATATATATATATATATATATATATATATATATATATATATATATATATATATATATATATATATATATATATATATATATATATATATATATATATATATATATATATATATATATATATATATATATATATATATATATATATATATATATATATATATATATATATATATATATATATATATATATATATATATATATATATATATATATATATATATATATATATATATATATATATATATATATATATATATATATATATATATATATATATATATATATATATATATATATATATATATATATATATATATATATATATATATATATATATATATATATATATATATATATATATATATATATATATATATATATATATATATATATATATATATATATATATATATATATATATATATATATATATATATATATATATATATATATATATATATATATATATATATATATATATATATATATATATATATATATATATATATATATATATATATATATATATATATATATATATATATATATATATATATATATATATATATATATATATATATATATATATATATATATATATATATATATATATATATATATATATATATATATATATATATATATATATATATATATATATATATATATATATATATATATATATATATATATATATATATATATATATATATATATATATATATATATATATATATATATATATATATATATATATATATATATATATATATATATATATATATATATATATATATATATATATATATATATATATATATATATATATATATATATATATATATATATATATATATATATATATATATATATATATATATATATATATATATATATATATATATATATATATATATATATATATATATATATATATATATATATATATATATATCTATATATATATATATATATATATATATATATATATATATATATATATATATATATATATATATATATATATATATATATATATATATATATATATATATATATATATATATATATATATATATATATATATATATATATATATATATATATATATATATATATATATATATATATATATATATATATGTATATATATGTATATATATATATATATATATATATATATATATATATATATATATATATATATATATATATATATATATATATATATATATATATATATATATATATATATATATATATATATATATATATATATATATATATATATATATATATATATATATATATATATATATATATATATATATATATATATATATATATATATATATATATATATATATATATATATATATATATATATATATATATATATATATATATATATATATATATATATATATATATATATATATATATATATATATATATATATATATATATATATATATATATATATATATATATATATATATATATATATATATATATATATATATATATATATATATATATATATATATATATATATATATATATATATATATATATATATATATATATATATATATATATATATATATATATATATATATATATATATATATATATATATATATATATATATATATATATATATATATATATATATATATATATATATATATATATATATATATATATATATATATATATATATATATATATATATATATATATATATATATATATATATATATATATATATATATATATATATATATATATATATATATATATATATATATATATATATATATATATATATATATATATATATATATATATATATATATATATATATATATATATATATATATATATATATATATATATATATATATATATATATATATATATATATATATATATATATATATATATATATATATATATATATATATATATATATATATATATATATATATATATATATATATATATATATATATATATATATATATATATATATATATATATATATATATATATATATATATATATATATATATATATATATATATATATATATATATATATATATATATATATATATATATATATATATATATATATATATATATATATATATATATATATATATATATATATATATATATATATATATATATATATATATATATATATGTATATATATATATATATATATATATATATATATATATATATATATATATATATATATATATATATATATATATATATATATATATATATATATATATATATATATATATATATATATATATATATATATATATATATATATATATATATATATATATATATATATATATATATATATATATATATATATATATATATATATATATATATATATATATATATATATATATATATATATATATATATATATATATATATATATATATATATATATATATATATATATATATATATATATATATATATATATATATATATATATATATATATATGCTTATTATTTAATTGCCTTATTGCATGTGAATTATTCTTAAACTTAAATATTTATATTCTCTGATATTTAATTGTAATTTAATTTTCTTGAAATTTGAATTTGATCACATTCCTTTTATGTTTTGCATGTCATTTAATGCTTTGTTTAAAAACATTGTTCACTTTGCTAATAGTATGATATCTTCCAGTGGTGGATCCAATTTTATTGTTCATTTGGTCTTTTCCATTAGAAGGATCTCTCATCCCTCATAATAACACTGAAGTCACCATAACTTCCTCTGTTGTTTTTTCGCCTACTGAAGTAGAATTTTGTTTATTCAATCTTCTCTAGAAAGGACCTTTGTGACAGAGTGTTTTGCTCATAGTCACCAGAGGCTATAAAAAAATTCCCACTCCGTGCCTTTTGTAGATTATGATTATTTGCAATTTATATTTCAGCTTATAGCTAATTTTAAATATATCTTATTTAATATTCTTGTACGTGTAGAAAACATGATCCCAATATAAAGGCTGCCCGCTATTCTGTTTTCTGACCATTCCCTTTCTTTAGCGAGTCTATTAGTTGCGTATTTTTTTTTTACTATTTCTTTATGATAAAATAGCTCTTGTTAATAAATGTTTTATATTATAAAAATTTTTCTTGCTGATAATTTTGTTATAAATTTGACCTTGCTGATATGTCATTAGCCTGTCTAGATACATTTCAGTAGCTTTGTCGCATGACGGAAGTCGTGCTGAAGCCAGAATCTGAAACTTGTAACAAATCTTGAGGGGTAACGGTCGAGGGCACAGATGTTTTATTACATGCCCTCACTTTTATTGAGTTTTGGGTCCAGGCCATGTTTTCCCTTGGTACCACCAAGATTTATGGCTAGACACATGGAACTAACCTCCGGCGCCATGCACCCCCAAGAGGCCTAAAAGATAAGGGACCCTCGGTCCTCGAAAACACCACAAGTCGTGAAGAGAAACGTGGGAGGCTAGAAGTCAAGGGTGAAATAGAATACTCTCCCAATTGTTTTTCTGCGGTACGGTCAGTGTTTGTAGAAAGTGTCAAGGAGATATATGACTGGACCCATGGGACTTAGCATCTGGCATCAAGTACCTGAAGAGGATGTGAAAGGCCAAGAAGTTAGCCATTTCCTAAACCACAAGAAACACAAACATTTGACCCGTACGTATGTACATGCCCTGGAGAGATACCCAATAGCCACGCTCTGACCTGGAACTTTTCCGTTCTATAGGCTTGTTGAAATAGCTCCTCCCCAAAATAGGAGGGACTCCACTTCGAACCTGGAGTTGATTTGCAGGACTGGATGTCACTTGAGTTCATTGGCAGGACTGGATTTAGCGACACGCCCTGCCCTTTGGGGTATTTCAAGCATCCCCATGGCAGCCAGAAAGCAGTCAGAGAGCGACAGTCAGTCAGAATCTTACCCGGGGCACGAATAGATCATAGATTGTGATAGTCATAGGGTGAGGGGCATCGAGGCGTCGAATGTGTTGTACTCTAGAATAAATTAAGATAAAGGAATCACCACTTGTCCATTCTTACCTTGTACCCGTCTGGTACTAATATTCACGTAGTGAAAAGAAATCATTACGACAAACTGGTGACACGTGGTGGAATAGTAATTAACTTTACGACAACTGGTGGCAGCGCAGTACGGATCACACTCCTGGAAAAAGTACGTCAAGAGACAGGTGAATGCCAGTGCAGACCCGTGCGAAGAAAACATGAATGGCAAATGCACAAGACCATTACCTCTCAAATTGGGAAATGGGCGACGACGAAAAAGACTGGAAAATTCTCGAATTGGAGGAGCAAGTGCGGTGCCTATAAGCACGCGCCGACGCCGCTCCGTCGAGAAGGAATCTGGTCGACGACGACAACACCAACAGCGAAACCGATGCCTCAAACATCGACGAACAGCCTGCCGCTCCGAGCCCCGTGGTGACACAGGGAACGCAGCAGGCCATGCCCCCTATCCGTGCCCTGGTGGTAAAGGCGCCACGAGTCAAAGATTCACCTTTATACTTTGACGGCGCAAACGTGAAAGGCCTCGAGTATCCATCCATATTCCCCGCAGCCGATTTTTTGACACACTTAGGTTGGCGGATGAGAA
>JAXCGZ010002156.1:0-15000 GCA_037179515.1 Halocaridina rubra
AGAATAGAATAGGTTAGACATGCTGAAAATACAATTAAAAAATGGAGCTGCCTCGTGTGTGCCAGTAGGCATGTTGCAGTGTCCTCTATTCTTATGTTCTTATGTTCTTATATTTATAGGGGTTATCTACTTACCGATCTGTATTCGTATTTATAGATTAACATATTCTTATGTTAACGACTTTTTTATGCCTGTCTGTTTTTCTTTCATTGAGGGTATTATTTCTTTTGGATTAGACTTGTCTTACTATCTTTAATTATAAATTCCCTCAGGTGTCTTGAATCCTTTTTGTTTTTTACTCCCTCTGTCATTGTTACTTTATACAGTTATTTGTGTTTGAGAAGGAGTCCAGTTAGGACCTGAAATATTGCATTATTTTCTATGTATTGTTTCACTGATGGCCTTCCTTACCATTTAGTGATATATATATATAAAATTCTCTTCAGATGCTGAGGTCGTACTTTAAGAAGTTTGATCCTGATGAGCCTCCCATCCCTGGTATTGATGATGATGATGAACTAGGATCACAGAGACGTCATAAGAAAGAATATGATCCTAATTCTCTCGAAGAAAGGTATGGTGTGTTATACGATTTAATGCTCCTAAATAGTAGATACTGGAAAATTTACCGATTTCATGTTCATATTGAATTAGAAAATTCCTCTACCTTCTGCTAATTTGTTAATTAGTTTAACCTTAGAATCCTGATGGACGTGTGAGAAATTACTGATATGGATTGTAGGACAGGTTTACCGGGCGTTAGAGCTCAAAATAGGCTCACAAGGGAATGAAGAGACAGCAGTTGTAAAATATTTCCCTGGAGGGGCCTTGCCATGCTAGTGGATTTTAAAGCATGAATATGATTAAGTGAATTTGTATGATACTACAGCTTTGTCTGACTTATTTTCATATGTGTTACTCAAACCTATTTGAAGAGCCAGTGGCTAGACCTGGTGGCTAGGTTTGATGTTTATGCATGTTTGCTTTTTGTTTTATATTACGATGTACTTAGGTAATGGTTTGTTTTGCTGTTTTTTGTTTGTTAGACCCCATTTGACTGGGGTAGACACGGACCAATTGGAGCAATGGAATTAAAGCTGGATGCCCTTTCTAGTGCCTTACTGTGTGCTTGATTACAGGCGTGTCACTTCTTGACTCGAGCTTACTACCGCTGTGCTACTGCAGCTTATGTAAGGGTGTGCTTGGACAAATTTGATTAGAGAGATTTTGATTGATATTTCTGCTATGTAATTTTATATTTTCTTGCTTTACTTGTGGCCATTTTGCTGTCTGGTGGGAGAAAGCATTATACACTCATCTCTTGGAACAACGCAAAGATAGGTTCTCAGAAGGCACGTGTAATATAAAATGTAACCAGTCATTTTCCATAAACAATGATAATAGGCATAGATACGTTCCACAACTGTACATAAACACAGTATGCCAAAAATATAAGATAAGTAAAACATTTTATAAGTACATAACAAAGCAAAAAGACCTGTAGTTATTTATATTAACATACAATTAGTGTAGAGTATAAAAGATATACATATTTATGGTACAGTAAACAAATTAACGCACTCTTATTATGCGGTGGGCAACAGGCATGCACTGGGACGTGCGTGGTGGCGGTGAGCACGTAACTAATGTGATCGGAGAAGAGGAGGAGGATGCGGGAGAATGAACCTCTCTCTGCAAACGTAATCAAAGATAAAATAAAAATAAAATATAACCAAAGCAAGGATAAAAGACTTAAAAAAAAATCTCAATATGCAATGCCTGAATGTTAAACGCCTTCTACTCACTCTAAAAAAAAATCTCAGTATGCAATGCCTGAATGTTAAACACATTTTACTCACTCTATATTCGGTAAGCATCAGTCATGAGACGAGCGTGGTGGCGGTGAGCACTTGTACTCTTACCACGCTCATAATGGACCAACACTTGAAGTTTTACTTCAGGTTTATTACTTTTCTCACTCTTGGAAGTAGAAGCATTTCCACTGTCTCGTCTTGGGCATTTGCTGACCATGATATATACGTATATAAAAATTTGTAAAAAACACAGGAAGCACAAACCTTACCACAAAAACAAAACAAGCGATATTTACACAGTATGCTGGGTAAAGACACACTGGAGCACATGGCAGCATGGTGAGAAAGTGCCTCCGAGGCAGTCACTTTTTTACTAAAATTAACCTTTTTTTCGAATTTTTCGCGGGTGCGTTACTCGTGTATTTCGTATTTTTTTACTATTATTTTTTGGAGGCGTTATTCCAATTTCGCATATCACAGAAGCGCGTAAAAAGCAAGTTGACTGTATATGAAAAAGAGCAAGTCATTGACGTTGATGACATTGTCCTTAGAATTGTGCTTGAAATCGTATTTATGCTACTAACTTGAAAGTTTATCTGTAGAAGAAAGGTGTATTTATAGTTACCAATAAATTTAAAAGATCATTGTCATTATACATTAATGCTGCAGCTCCCCCCACTTAAGAACAGCCGAGTTATGAACATTCACAAATACCAACAAAAACCTACCCATTATCTACCCACGTTTTAATATATGTATTGCTGTACTGTACTGTATTATTACATTATTGTTACTCTATTAAATATATTTAATATTGTATACTTTGTTTTATGTAGTAGCCAAGTGTCTTTAGCCTAGGTACTGTACAGTAATTTTTTTTTTTTTTTTTTTACTTAAAAACAACTTAAGAACAATTCTATTTACGAACAGACTTTTGGAACTAAATTGTTCGTAAGTTGGGGAGAGTCTGTACAGGGAGCATTTAGGAATATTACTTAATGGGCTCTTTAAACTCAATTAGTATAGGAAAATTTTTAAGATGTGTTTTTAGAAATATTTCTATAATAGTAAACCTTAACTTGTAGTCAAAAATATAAGTTTTATAGACTAGTTGGAAAGGTATGTCTCATATATTATTGTAAATTATAGTGAGAACTTTAGTTTTATAACTTGCATATTATGAAATTAATACATGTGTGTTGTGATATTTTATGTACCCATTAAGTAATAGGAATATTACTTAATGGGCTCTTTAAACTCAATTAGTATAGGAAAATTTTTAAGATATGTTTTTAGAAATATTTCTATAATAGCTAAACCTTAACTTGTAGTCAAAAATATAAGTTTTATAGACTAGTTGGAAAGGTATGTCTCATATATTATTGTAAATTATAGTGAAAACTTTAGTTTTATAACTTGCATATTATGAAATTAATACATGTGTGTTGTGATATTTTATGTACCCATATTCTTTGCTTAGTTATGTAACTTGAATATTGAGTAGGATGGAAATTGCTTCATGTCTTTGAAGAATTTCTCACTCCTATTTGATGATATTTTGTACTTGAAGGTATCTCTGTTCCAGGTATTACAAATATGGCATTAAGTCAACATGGCTAAAAATTCATCGCGTACTAAACCACCGTACATTGAGAGACGGCACTACCCAGTATCTGGTTAAGTGGCGAGACCTTCCCTATGACCAGGCAACTTGGGAGGATGAAGATGAGGACATAATTGGAGTGAAGCAAGCTGTGGAATTCTATCATGATTTGAGAGCCGCATGCAATGCTGATAGTTTAGGTGAATATTAATCTCAGTACTTTACAAACTTGAGACCATAGATTGGAGCTAATCATTTTATAGAGTGAGTGAAATTTACATATACTTTACCTTAAGCTATTCTGTACACACACACATGCTTATGCTTACATATGCCCTCAAGAATTGCCTTCATTCCACCACCATGGTTTAAAAGTCTAATAAAAAATAGGTTGCCATAGTGAAAATTCCTTTTACTCGAATGTGTTTTCTATGGAGACGACCAGATTATGCTGATTTAATTGTTTTATTCTAGTAAATTAGTTTACAATCATATAACTGCTTATGTCAAATAATAGCTGCCTTATGGACAGTATTAGTAAAAGATAATACTTAAGAATAATGTATAGTTGGAATATTTTTTAGCTTTTTTGTTCCCTAACTCGATTAAAGTTCATAATATTCTTTGGTGGAAAAATAATTGAACTCTGTGGAAGCTAACATATTGACTATAAGCACTTGATAGGCTTTGAATATAGAGATATTAATACCTGTGTCATATAATAGCTACCTTATAGATAGTATTAGTAAGAGATAATACTTAAGAATAATGTATACTGTACTTAGAAATTGTTTGTTATTGTAGTTCCCTAAAACGATGAAAGTGCATGTAACATGCTTTGATGAAACAATTGAAGTCTGAGGAAGCTATGAAAATATAGATATTAATACCTAAAAATTTTTAAAGTTGTGGAAAAAATTGATAAATTTTAAGCATTTTCAATAGTATAAATTAAGGAAAAAAACAACAACTTACAGATAGAAATGAAAGCCTGGATGTATATACAACCATAGACAGTGCAAGATTATTTATAGAGTGATGTTTCTTGGACAGGGAGATGTGGAGGGACTTACTTGACCCACTTTACTTGAGAAACTTTACTAGTATCCCATTCAGTTAAAGCAATTTAGTCTTTATAGTAGTGAATAACATAGTAATTTACTTGTATTTGGATATACTTTCATAATACAGTAGGACTTTATCCGTCCCTGCTTAGAGTACTGCTCTCACTTCTTGGGTGCTTCGTCATACTTTTCTCCTTGCTAGGTTTGAATCAAAGGCAGCCAGACTCATCAATGACCCTTCTCTTACTTTTAATCTCTAGTCTCTTTCTCTTCGCTGTAAGGTATCATCTCATTTTCTTTTCTATTGCTACTACTTCCATCACTGCTTTGATGATAGTGAGTTGCATCTCTTACCCACTGGCAAGGTCGCTTAACAGTAGCCAAGCGGCCTCATCTCATAGGTACTTTGTGGAGATTTGTAGCTCGAGGATTAGTTGGTGCAGTGACTGCTTCTTCCCATCCACCTCCAGATTCTAGAACTCTTCCTCCTTCCGTCTTTTCTAATTTTTATAACTTATTTTCCTTCAAAAAGCAGATCTATTGTCATCTCAGGGCCTAACCCTGCCATATTTCTAGGCCCTCAGTACTTCGACTATTCTTTCAGCCTATCCTTTTCCTATTGTGTATCATTCCCTTATATCTTCCTTGGATTTAAACTTTTACATTTTCTTCATCTTAATGTTTTCTTGGTGCCCGGGCCTGATAAGAGCAATTTTCTTGCCTGTCCCAGTGTAACACTTGAAGAAAAAAAGGAAAAAGTAATTAGCAGGAATTTTGTTGAAAAATAACATTTAATATCTGTATATATCAGAGTGTATAAATACTGCCTCTTTAAAACAGTAGGTAAGAACAAGAAAGGTAAAAAGAAGTCTAAGCCAAGAGCGAAGGAACTGGGAGACGAGGATCGTGAGCCGTCATCTCCAAGGCGCTACACTCCACCACCTGAGAAACCCATGACCAACTTGAGCAAGAAGTGGGACAAACAACCTGATTACGTTGATATTACGGGACTTTCGCTTCATGAATATCAGTTAGAAGGTGTCAATTGGTTAAGGTAATTATTTTTTTTATAGCTGTTAACTTCCTCTTTTGGGGGTGGACATTGACAGATTGGAGCTGGGGAATTTAGAGGTTTCTCGCTTATTAAGAGGATTGTCTAAACGCTATGCTACTGCATTTTCCCCAGCTGGCCAAGGTATATACTGTAAAAGACTTTTAACCACTTAGCTAACTTCGGTGGGATATGGTTACCTCTTACTTTAAAACGGAACAGACCACAAGCTATTTCTAGTTAGAAGGGCAAAAGAGGATAAGTAGTAAAAAGACTGTGAAAGGAAGAGTGTTGAATGGGTTTAAGCAGCGTTAAGTAAGCTGTAAGTTGGACCATTGATACTGAATAAAATTCATATTTTTTCACACCATAGTCAATAGGGTAGCCACAACCAAAGGAGGAAAAGCACAATAAAAAAATCTTTTATCATAAACATTTGCTTGTTCTGGTTTTACGTCACGGACTCCTTTTTCTACCAAGGGCTAGGACGGTTGCCCTCTTGCGAAGGACTTGTTTTGGCATATGTAATCCTTACCCTGAGTGCATGCCCTTGCTAACCTGAGACTGTGACGGGGCACGAACCCTCGACCTGACGCCTCAAAGTCGCGGACGCTACTGTTTGAGCCACGATGACTACATAAACATTTGCTAAGTCATACAAATGGTATCTGTTTACAAAACTCAATACACTGTATCCTCTTTATGAGTGGAGCTGGCTGAGTAAAATGAAAAACTTGACTCTTTGTGGGAGGAAAACACTGAAGCAGGAATTCCAAGTCCCCTCACTCTGCCTCATTTAGTTGACTTTTATGGAACAGGAGAACATGGAGAACGTAAATATGTACATTTAATCAGTTGTAACCACTCTTCTGGTCTCATTGGAGTATGATGCCATGTTAAAATAAACTTACATTCATCAAGGAGGGACAAACTTTTGCCTATTCCCTGTTCGAAAAGAAAAATTATGATAAATAGCAAATATGCAGTTCGTGAAAGGAAGATGGTTTGAAAATTGTTTATTGAGCATTTGAGTCGCCAATAACTTGTGTTGTAGGGATTGAATGACATTCATATTTATTGAGCATTTGAGTCACCAGTAACTTGGACTGTTGGGATTGCATAAAAGTCATATTTTTTCATACCTTGGTCAACAGAGCAGTGATTGAAGTTGTAACTATTGAAAAGAGAAATGGATAGTTGTAACTATTGAAAAGAGAAATGGATGATACCTTATGGCTAAGTCAAAGAGAATCCAGATTAAAACTAAGGGTCAATGATTAGTCTGATTGTAATAGATTTAAATCTATCAAGGAGAAAATTTAAAAACATCACCTCAGATGTGCATGCATTGTTCTAGGCAGGGAAGGATAAGACCTTTGTAGATTTTAAGTAACAGGAGAGGAAAAGTGAGGGCAAAAGCGAAACAAAACCTTGAATTTTGTAATGCTGATTTTGAAATTTGGATTATGTGACTCCAAGACGAGTTAGAAGTGCTCTGGATTCCTAAAATGTTAATGGAATTAAGAGGGTTAGTTTCAAAGACAATAGTGCTTTCAGGAGGAGAAGAGCATCAACAGATAGCCAGATAATGTGTCTTGGAGGCATTAAATTTAACTAAATTTCGGGTGCCCCAGTCAGATGCCCTCTGCAAATTGAAGTTGAAAGTAGAAGAAAAAGTGATATGAGACTGTTTTTTAGTAGGAGGTTAAGGTTTTGAAGAGAAGGCATAGAAAAAATGAAGGGTAGAATTGTTGGCAAAGGCATTGAGAAGAGAAGAGGATGCGGACTGATGAATATCGGTGATGAAGAAAAGGAACAGAGTAGGTGAAAGAACAGAGCCCTGTGGAACACCACTGGTAACAGGGGATGATCTAGATATTGTGCCATTAACATCCACAGTGGTAAAATAGTCAAAAAGAAAATAGAAATCAGAGAACAGCGAGAAGTGGAAAACCATAACCCGAGAATTTGGCCTACAGAGCCTTGTGTCAGACTCTGTCAAAAGCTTTAGAGATATCAAGGACGACAATAAAGGATTCCCCATAGTTCCCTAGGGAAGATGACCATACATGAGTAAGATAGGACTGGAGGTCACCAGTGGATCTTGCTTTGTGGAAGCCATACATGTGATCAGATAAACGAGTTACTCTCAAAATTTCTAAGGAAGTGAAAATTAAGCAAAGTCTTGAAAACTTTAGCAATGAAGTAGTCATCTGTTCTTAGGGACAGGTTGAACTAGATCTTGCTTCCAAAACGAAGGGTAGATTGTTGTTGAGAGAATGAGGTATTAAAGATGGCTAAGCACAGGAGTCAGTTCATCAGCAAACTCATTAAGGAACCTTATAGGGATACCATAGGGTTCAGTTGTCTTTTTTGTCTTTAGGGAGTGAATCCTTATGGAATTCATGTGAAGAAAAATAATGGAGGGCATAAGGTTAGAGATGGGTAAAGTTTGAGGGACTTTTGCGCTGGAATTGCTTACGGAAGAATTGGCAGAAAAATGAGAGCCAAAGAGAGTGGCTTTGTCAGAGGGAGAGGAAGCTATAGAACCATCAGGATGAATGAGAGGTGGAAAGCTGGAGTTACAGAAGTTTTTTGAGAGGTTTTTGGGTAAGAACCAGAAACATTTATCAGTGGGAGAGAATTTATGGTCATCTACTTTCCCTCTTAAAAAGGGAGCCTTAATACCTTTAAATCTGAGTAGTGCAGCTATTCCTAGCTGTAATAAAATAATAGCTTGGTAAATCAGAAAGAGATGCTAGGTACCACCGATGTGCCTAACCCCTGACCTGAATAGCCATGAAGCAGTCTCTTCCAATTTCGCTCCCCCTCCACCAATCCCTCCTACTCAGAGCCGCCTTTGGCACTTCGAGCGTACTCAACATGAAAATTTGCGTAACTTTCTCTTTGACTTCCCATGGGATGACTACTGCTTTCGGTCCCGCAACCCTGATCATGTAGCTCTAAAAGTTTCCGAGATCATGACCGCGGGAATGGAGGCGTACATCCCCTCTTCTACAAAAACTTTCTCTCCCCCTAAACCTTGGTTTGACTGTGCCTGCTCCATGGCTGTCCAGGCTAGGAATCAGGCTCACCGATCTTACCTAGCCTCTCCTTCCGATATAACTCGCTCTGCTTTTATTACAGCTAGGAATCGCTGTACTGCTCAGATGCGAAGGTCTAAGGCTTCTTTTATTAGAAGCCCACTGACAAATGCTTCTGGTCCTTAGCCAAAAACCTCTCCAAAAACTTCTGTAACTCAAGCCTTCCCCCTCTCATTCGTTCTGATGGTTGTATAGCTTGCTCTTCCACTGACAAAGCCACTCTCTTTGGCTCTCATTTTTCTGCCAACTCTTCTATCAACGATTCCAGTGCACCTGTTCCTTAGTCTTTTCCCCTCTCTAACCCTATGTCCTCCCTTATCCTTTCTTCACGCAGTGTTCATAAGGTTCTTCGCTCGCTAAAGACGAACAAGGCATCTGGTCCCGATGGTATCCCTGCAAGGTTTCTTAAGGAGTTTGCAGATGAACTGGCTCCCGTGCTTTGCCGTGTTTTTCGCCTCATTCTGTCAACCAGTATCTATCCTTCATCTTGGAAGTATGCTGTAGTTCAACCTGTTGCTAAGGAGGGTGACAGCGCTATTCCTTCTAACTACCGACCTATTGCCCTAACCTCCTCTATTGCTAAAGTTTTTGAAACTTTGCTCAATTCTCATTTCTTGAAACATCTTGAATTTAACTCACTTATCTACGATCACCAGTACGGCTTCTGCAAGGCAAGATCCACTGGTGATCTCCTGTCCTATCTTACTCATGTATGGTCATCTTCTCTGAGGAACCATGGGGAATCCTTTGTTGTCGCCCTTGATATCTCTAAGGTTTTTGACAGAGTCTGGCACAAGGCTCTGTTGGCCAAACTCCCTGCCTATGGCTTTACCCCTTCTTTCTGTTCTCTGATTTCCAGTTTTCTTACTGACCGTTCTATATCTGTAGTTGTTGATGGTGCGACATATAGCCCTTTCTCTGTTACCAGTGGTGTTCCACAGGGCTCTGTTCTTTCAGCTACCCAATGTACGTTGGAAATAAAGACTTATTATTATTATTATTATTATTCTCTTCAGCAATGATCTTCTACAATCCCCATCTTCCTCTCTTCTTCATGCCTTTGCTGATGATTCTACCCTTCACTTTTCCTCTACCTTTTCTTCACAACCTTCATCTGTTACTCGTAATCAATCTCGTATCACTCTTTCTTCTACTCTAAACTCCGATTTGTAGAGAGTATCTGAGTGAGGCACTCAAAATTTAGTTAAATTCAATGCCTCCAAGACACAGTTTCTGGCTATCTCTTTATCTTCTTCTCCTGATAACCCTATTGTCTTCGAAACTAATGAAATTTACCCTCATAACTCTATCAACATATTAGGAATCCATATAGCCTCTAACTTGTCTTGGAGGAATCACATAATTCAAATTTCTAAATCTTCATCCAAAAAATTGGGGGTTTTGTTTCATTTTCGTCATTGCTTTTCCTCTTTGCAGTGGCTTAAAATTTACAAAGGTCTTATCCGTCCCTGCTTAGAATACTGCTCACACATCTGGGGTGCTTCTTCCTTTACTTATCTTCTTGATAGGGTTGAATCTAAGGCAGTCAGACTCATTAATGATCTCTTACTTCTAACCTGGATTCTCTCTCTCTTCACCGTAAGTCATCTTTCCTTTTGATTTTCTATCGCTACTACTTCCATCGCTGCTCTGATGAGTTGGCGAGTTTCATCCCTCCTCCACTGCCAAGGTCGCGTAACACTCGCCAAGCGGCCTCATCTCACAGGTACTGTGTGGAGATTTGTAGCTCGCGGATTGGTCGGTTCAGCGACTGCTTCTTCCCATCTACCTCCAGACTCTGGAACTCTCTTCCTCCTTCTGTCTTTCCAAATTCTTATGACCTTTCATCCTTCAAAAAGCAGATCTATTGTCATCTCAGAGCCTAGTCCTCCATATATCTGGATCTTTTGTACTTTGACTGTTTTTTTCTGTCTTGTCGTTTTCCTTTGTGTGACATTACTTCATCTCTGCCTTGTCCTTAACTTTTTTCTTTTCCTTCGTCTTGGAATTTTCTCGTGCCCGGGCCTTTATTGATGAGGGTAGTTTCTGCCTGTCCCTGTGTCACACTCATATTAAAAAAATAAAGAAAAGTCAAACCAAGAATTAGGGGGAGAAAAAGTGTCCATAGAGGAGGGAAAAAAGGCCTCCATTCCTGTGGTTATGATCTTTGCAGCTTATAGTGCTACCTGATCAGGGCTTTGGGTCTGAAAACAGTAGTCAAGTAGTCATTCCATGGGAAGTCAAAGAGAAAGTTTTGCAACTCATCGTGTTCAATATGCTTAAAAGCTTTACTGGAGAGGGAGTAGTAATGGAAGACATTGAGATCAAAGAGTGGTCAGATTTACTGAGAAGGGATAATCAGAATATGAGTAGTTTGAAGGATTAGAAGTAAAAAATAGATGAAGAGAATTAGCTGCATGTTCGTGGCGATCGGGAACATGGATTGGATATTTGATAATCTGCTATAGATTATAAGTAATAGAGAAAGCAAGGGTCCCACTTCCTCCCACATCAGTGAGAATAACGATACCACTCACTGTGGTATATATTGAAGTCTACTATATAGAGAACTGCAGCATGTGAGTGAGAAGATAGCAAGGACTCTTGGCAAGAGGACAGATATTCAAAGGCCGCAAAGTCAGTGGAGTTGGGAGAGTAGTAGCAGAAGCAAAGAAATATAGTTGTAGTGGGAGATAGTTCTTCAGCCAGAGAACATCAAAGTCAGGAGATTCAAGGTCCAGGGCTTTGCAGTAGGAGTGTTAGTGTTGTAGTAGGCACAGACCTCACCTTTGGAATGGAAACGAGAAGACAGGTCATAGTGAGTGATTTCAAATGAGTCCGGGAAAGCATGGCTAGACAGCCAGGTTTCAGGGAGGAGGAGGAGGTTTGGGAGAGATGTTCCCAAGTGCAGTTCCACAGGCGAAAGATTGTAGTTCACACCATGAATGTTAGAAAAGTGAAGAGTGAAAGCAGCAGATCTATCAGGAGGTGCAAGGTTGTGGGCTACCCACGCGCCAATAGTGGAGTCGGCAAGATCCCCGAGGATTCTTGGCACCCCTCTATGCCAGGTACTGGGGGCCATAAGCTTTGATAGTAGGTTGGCCATGGCAACAGCCGCCCGTTGAAATACAACTAAAGGTTTTTTATTTCTTTATCCTTAGACGGTTCTTTCCTTATGCCTGCGTCTACACTGAATATTCTGGCGTATTTGTTACACATCTCATTTTTACTATAGGCCTTATGTAGTTGTATTATATAAAGTTAATGTGTAAAATTTTTAGATCTTAGTATCCAAAGATGACAATATATCTGGTATTAGTTCACGTGACCATATCACCATGTAATCTTTCCCGTGAGTGTTTGTTTTGTAATTTTAGATTTTTTGTTTTTTTAGTAATTTATTCCTTTAATTTTTATTAAATATTTATTGCAGGTATTCTTGGGGCCAAGGAACTGATACTATTTTAGCAGACGAGATGGGTTTAGGCAAAACCATTCAGACAATTGTGTTTCTGTATTCTCTTTACAAAGAGGGCCACTCAAAGGGTCCTTTTCTTGTTGCTGTACCTCTCTCCACCATTATCAACTGGGAGCGAGAATTTGAAATGTGGGCTCCCGACTTTTACGTCGTAACTTACGTAGGAGACCGTGACTCTCGCACTATGATTCGTGAGCACGAGCTATCATTTGAGGAAGGTGCTGTTCGCAGTGCATCTAAGGCTACCAGAATTCGTACATCTAATGTCAAGTTCAACGTTCTTTTAACTTCTTATGAGATGATATCTATGGATCAAGCTTGCCTAGGTTCTCTAGAATGGGCTTGTTTAGTTGTTGATGAAGCCCATAGATTGAAGAGTAACCAGTCCAAAGTAAGTTTTCAAAATATTAATACTGCCTAATTCAGGAATATTGTGTGTAGCTGCCCACTTATCCACCTGGGCTGGGTTTTTAGTTAAAAAACTGGACCCATATTGGTAAAATATTTTCTTTTGTATCGGGGGAAATAGTTATGTGTACAGTGTAAGTAGGTCAGTATTTAGAAAAATTGTTGAATTATGTATCAATAACTTTTAGTAATATTGTTTTATGTCATTATTAGTCCCCATTATGGAGGTGGACACTGTGTGGATAGGGAATTATGGCTGGATTCACTTCCTAACACTGTGGTGGGCTAGAACCCAGGGTCTGTCAGCTTTTGATTCGAGAATTAAGGCTGGATGCATTTCCTGATGTCCTACAGTGGGCTTGAACTCGCAGTCTGCCAGCTCGTGAATTGAGTGTCCTAACCACTTGACTATTGCTCTACAGTACCACGAGCATAAGTTTTTGCAAGTTGAATAAAGTTAGCATCTCTACTATAACTACTCCATGTTTTAATATGCATTGTGCTAGAATTTAGGTTATCAAAACTCTGAAATGTCAGAAGGTATTATATATAAATATATATGTATTTTCCTGTGAAAATTTGTAGGTTTCTTATAAATGCCAGGTAGTATCTTAAGTCCTGGGTTTTATTCTAAAAGACCAGTTTTGTTTTGCATAAAATAAGTTGGGTGGGTGTTTTTTTTTTTTTTTTTTTAATACGTACCCTGCAAATTATAGATGATGATTAAAGTAAGATGATGATTTTTGCTCTGAATGAGGAAATTCACTTTGAAAAGTAAATTGCAAATTTAAATGCTGAAAAAGAGATATTCTCTTAGATGAGGAGACTAAGATGCAGCGTTATATGCTGAAAAGGAGAAATTCACTCAAAAAAGTTAGATATAGCCCTTGTTACATGGACACTTTAAGTAATACTTACCTTCTGGTATTTATCCTCAGTTTTTCAGGGTGTTGAATCAATACAACATTCAATACCGTTTGCTATTGACGGGTACTCCGCTACAGAATAACTTGGAGGAATTATTCCACTTGCTCAACTTTTTAGCTCCTGAGAAGTTTAGTGACTTGTCTACATTCCAAAATGAATTTGAAGACATTGCCAAGGAAGATCAAATAAAGAAACTTCATGATTTGTTGGGACCTCACATGTTGCGGAGATTGAAGGCTGATGTCCTTCTAGTAAGTATTTCCTTCAGTTGCTGATTCTTTGGATCTTGTAAAGATGAGTAACACCAGAACCCCGTGTAAAGTTAAGTATCCAATGATAAGATAAACTTTATTGTCAAATAGTAAAAGTATGCAATGCAAAATTTGTCATAGCTAGAGCTCATTGCAGATATAGAAGAAGCAGGCATTTCAAATATCTACTATGACACAGAATAACATACATAATTTCCAAGTATAGTTTACCATTTTGTAATAATTGGAGCTGTTCCCAAAATATGGTTAAATATCACTATTACAAAAGATTTTTTATTCCTATCGGTAAGTTGCTCAGGCAGAGCCATCCTTTTTCCTGATGGCAAATAAATGTAGTTATCCTGAAGTGGATTCTATTCATCTGCCATTTTCTTTTTCAGCACTTGAATGACATTTTTGTAAGAAAGACCATCAAGGGAAATCACTTTTGCTCCCAGTTTACATACTACCCTGACTTATGCAGTTTTCCTTTATCCTTAACCTTTAGTTTACCATACCATATTATAATAGAGAAATTTAATGCAGATTACTTATGGATATATAGACTAAGTTCATGGTAGTGTTGTTTATCTGTATATTCCTGATGATTCTAAAGTACATGTATAGCCTTTGCTGACTTTTATGTACAACATATCACTGTTCTGGCTCCCTGACAAATGATCATCTGTTATTAGACCAAGCTATTTATACTGGGAAACTTTCAACATTATTCAGTACTGTTGGGTATGTGCTTGCTCTTCTCTTAAAGTAAAAAATATTTTCTTTGGTTTTTAGGTTATGTTAGGTTCAGTGACTTGTGTTGTAAATACGATTAACCCTTGAGTATCCTGGTATACATATTCTTCACATGATCAGATTAATAATTTATTGCCATAAAACCAAAATTCTTTTAATATTATAGATCCATGGTACTCTTTAATAATTAAAATCTTACAATAATGTACTTTTGAGTTTTATGGTACTAAATTTACTGTATTCCTGATACCTAAGTTTACTTTTCAGAACATGCCAACCAAGTCTGAGTTTATTATTCGTGTCGAGCTGTCTCCTCTTCAGAAAAAATACTACAAATACATTCTTACACGCAATTTCGAGGCACTTAATTCAAGAGGAGGTGGTCAGCAGGTAAGAAAGTTACCACTGATTGACCGAATGTGTTTTAACTGATTCCTCTAAGGAAGCATAGGGCACAACAGTGTCCATATGGCATGAAAAATATGTATGTCTCGTATATTGCATATAGTGATTGATCCCACAGTGGGGTGATAGGAAAGGCATT
>JAXCGZ010002156.1:20000-93902 GCA_037179515.1 Halocaridina rubra
GGACAAGACAGAGATGAAGTAATGTTACACAAAGGAAAACGACAGACAGAAAAAACAGTCAAAGTACAGAGGACCCAGAGATATGGAGGACTAGGCCCCGAGATGACAATAGATCTGCTTATTGAAGGATGATAGGTCATAAGAATTAGGAAAGACAGAAGGAGGACGATAGTTCCAGAGTCTGGAGGTAGATGGGAAGAAGCACTTGCTGCACTGACCAATCCGCGAGCTACAAGTCTCCACACAGTACGTGGGAGATGTGGTCAGCTTGCACACTAGGAAACTTTTTTGCTGCTTTCTCATTACCACTAGCAGCTTCACCTTTTCAACCTTAGGTTATACAAATTAACATGACTCTTAAATTTATTAAACCAAACACTGCTGGCCACAATCTCCGTTTCCCCTTTTAAATTTTCATGGCATTGAACAATATTTAAGCCTTTTCTTGTATATATGAGGCTCACTGGGATATGCCATTTATGCTGGTCATGAAGCCAAAGCAGTAGCAATCTCTCCATCTTGATCATAATGTGACTACATCGCTCAGTAATCACCGTGGACATCATAGGAGTAGAACCTTTTTCTCATGTTCAAGGATGAGATCGTAAGTCTTGATGATTGTCACCATGGTCGAACAGGATAATCCCTGTGCGCAGCCAATGTTCGTAGAACTCTCTCCCTTTTCCGAGCATATTACTATTTGAACTTTAATTTCCATGGGGTTGGCTTTCCATTTTTTTACAGCACTGCTATCAGAAATATCACCATGACACTTGGGAGACACAGTAAGGTCAATAATGAGTGAACATTAACAAATCAAACGAGAGAGCAAATAAGCACAAGAAAAAAATCGACAGGTGTGAGTATATTGAGCTGTGTTTCGTCTTCTAATGCCGCGTGACGACATATTCTTTCGCAACGCTCAACAAACTATTTAGCCTAAAATTGTATTTACGGCTATGTGTTATGTACTTTTGTAAATAAGATTAATGCAATCCTTCAACTAAATATATAAATAGGTAAATAAATAAAGCCAATGATTTTATATATATAAATACACCTGTGCTACTAGCTGTGTTTTTGTCTACCGCGCTCACAAACTTCAGGACACGCAGTTTGAGGTTACTGCACAAGCAAAGTAGGTTGAAAAATTTATTAATAATTTAATTATTAATTGGCCTCTGTCGTAACAGCAGAACTTCGTAAAACGGGGACCCCTGTACACACACACGGGAAGATATGAGCTTTGAGCTCTCTCCCGTAGCACAATTAGGTAATCACGCATCAACACACACACACACACTTACTTTACCCTTGTTATTTTGCCTTTTTGCTATATATATTCTTCTTCTAGATTTGGTACTGAAGAACTATTCAAGGATGAAGAAGGAAAAGAAGATGAAGCCATTCATTACGACAATAAGGCTATAGAAGAACTCCTTGATCGTTCAAAAGAGGGTATTGAACAGAAGGAAAATTGGGCCAATGAATATCTGAGCTCATTTAAAGTGGCTTCTTATGTCACGAAGGAAGGCGAAGAGGTAAGCACATAAAAACTTAAGCGCTTTTGTTATGATTATTAATGTGTACACATTGCACTTGCCTTTAGATTTAAATATGATTATTTCAGACACATGCATTTGTTTTATTTGGTAGTCATAAATAACATGGAACCTGTTAATGTTTAGTGCACGCATGTGAATAATCATGGAAGATGTTGGATAGTAGTATAAAGTTTTAACTATTTTCATGAAAGGAGGAAATGGAAGATGTTGAAGTCTTGAAGCAGGAAGCTGATAATACTGATTCTTTGTACTGGGAGCGTCTCCTTCGCCATCATTTTGAGCAGCAGCAGGAAGATTTAGCTCGTTCACTTGGAAAAGGGAAGCGTGTTCGTAAGCAAGTAAGTAGAAATCCGTACGTTTAGTTACGCTAATGCTTGTAAAATAATTTGACCATGATTTACTTTAAATTCCTATTGAATTCGAGTTATTATAGGTAGGAGAGTTGATCATTGTGAACCTATTGTGTAGTTTATTGAAGATGCAGATCTTTTACTTACAGTTAATATGGTATTCACAATCTTTAAAATTTTTGTGACTCAGGATAATAGGATATTTATTGTGATCGGTTATATGTCTAGGACTCCTTTTTCTCTTAAGGGCTATGATGGTGCCTTCTTGAGAAGGACTTTGGTTTTGGCTCTTGCAACTATTACCCTGAGTGCATGCCCTTTCCAACCTCTGATCATGGCGTGCCTCGAACCCACATCTTGACGAATCAAAGTTGCGAGCGTTACCACTCGACCATGGCAGCCACACTTATAGAAAATTTATTGATGGCTATTATTTTTGTATTTTGTGATGATAGTACTTTCCATATTTGCTAGTAAATTCATTTAGTATTTGTACTCCACATCATTTGAATATATGTATAAACAGACACTACCAAACTTACGAACTAGTTAGGTTCCAGAAGTCTGTTCATAAGTAGAATTTTTGGTAAGTTGTTTTTAGATAAAAAAATACTGTGCAGTACATACATATGCAGTACTGTACAGCACCTAGGACAAAGACACTTTACTACATAAAACATATATATATATATATATATATATATATATATATATATATATATATATATATATATATATATATAATATATATATACAGTGTTGCCTCATTTATCGCGGTAGTTCGGTTCCGGGACCCGGCGCGAACCAGGAAATCCGCAAAGTAGGATCTGCCTATATGTACATAGATATTTTAATATATTTTTACGTTTACACTGTATAAACCCTCCCTGCACTGTTAAAAAAACACCCTTTACATTATAAATAACAGCAAGCAACGTAAATTTTTATGAAAGTGATAGATAAAATTACAGTGAATGAGGTGATAATGACGTGACATACATACTCATTTACAATTATTTTTTCGTTTACGTACTGTATAAACCCTCCCTCCACTGTTAAAAAAAACACCCTTAACATTATAGATAACAGCAAGCAACGTAAATTTTTATGAAAGTGATAGGAAAACTTACCGTGAATGTGATGACGTGACATACATACTCATATACAATTATTTTTTCGTTTACGTACTGTATAAACCCTCCCTGCACTGTTACAAAAACACCCTTTACATTATAAATAACAGCAAGCAACGTAAATTTTTATGAAAGTGATAGATAAAATTACGGTGAATGAGGTGATAATGACGTGACATACATACTCATTTACAATTATTTTTTCGTTTACGTACTGTATAAACCCTCCCTGCACTGTTAAAAAAAACACCCTTTACATTATAAATAACAGCAAGCAACGTAAATTTTTATGAAAGTGATAGATAAAATTACGGTGAATGAGGTGATAATGACGTGACATACATACTCATTTACAATTATTTTTTCGTTTACGTACTGTATAAACCCTCCCTGCACTGTTAAAAACACACCCTTTACATTATAAATAACAGCAAGCAACGTAAATTGTTAAGAAAATGATAGATAAAATTAATGTGAATGAGGTGATAATGACGTGACATACATACTCATTTACAATTATTTTTTCGTTTACGTACTGTATAAACCCTCCCTGCATTGTTAAAAAAACACCCTTTACATTATAAATAACAGCAAGCAACGTAAATTTTTATGAAAGTGATGGATAAAATTACGGTGAATGAGGTGATAATGACGTGACATACATACTCATTTACAATTATTTTTTCGTTTACGTACTGTATAAACCCTCCCTGCACTGTTAAAAAAACACCCTTTACATTATAAGTAACAGCAAGCAACGTAAATTTTTATGAAAGTGATGGATAAAATTACGGTGAATGAGGTGATAATGACGTGACATACATACTCATTTACAATTATTTTTTCGTTTACGTACTGTATAAACCCTCCCTGCACTGTTAAAAAAACACCCTTTACATTATAAATAACAGCAAGCAACGTAAATTTTTATGAAAGTGATAGATAAAATTACGATGACTGAGGTGATGATGACGTGACACACACACTCATTTACAATTATTTTTTCGTTTACGAACTGTATAAACCCTCCCTGCACTGTTAAAAAAACACCCTTTACATTATAAATAACAGCACGCAACGTAAATTTCTATAAAAAAATGAAAATACTGAATTTTTTTTTTTTCAATATCTTAATATTTTTGCATATACCCATAAAATAAAATAATAATTTATCCAAAAAAAAAAAAGCGATAGAGTGAGAACGCGAACCAAGAAGCGCGAATAACCGGGTTAACACTATATATATATATATATATATATATATATATATATATATATATATATATATATATATATATATATATATATATATATATATATATATATATATATATATATATATATATATATATATATATATATATATATATAATAATTTTTTTACCCCGACTGGGACTCGAACCTAGGACTTATAATTACTAAGTCAATTATAAGTAATTATAAGTCCTAGGTTCGAGTCCCGGTCGGGGTAAAAAATGATTCATGTTTTCACATATGTAATGTGCTTAATTGGTTAATATATATATATATATATATATATATATATATATATATATATATATATATATATATATATATATATATATATATATATATATATATATATATATATATATATATATATATATATATATATATATATATATATATATATATATATATATATATATATATATATATATATATATATATATATATATATATTTTATCTAGCTTGATAAATATGACTGCTGTTTTTCCATTTGCTATATTCTTATTAGGTTTTCAATATTTTTCTTTAATTTCTTCTCTTTTGTATTGAACTGATTTAGTAAGTCTGAGAAATTTGGTTACATGACGTTTTGTATAACATTATACATTGTCAAATGATTGATAGATTTTAGTGGATTGAGCTTACTCATGATTTATAATATACATCTTTACTTTATATTCACTAGAAGATATGTTAATTGTTGTGAAGTTTTCAAGATTTATTTCTGAAGACATTAAGTATCACAGCCTCTGCCCCCCACCTCCAACTTTCAGAGTAGGTAGCATTATAATAGAGTTCAGCACCTACACATTCATGGAAGGAGGTAAGTTATTTATATAGAATGCTTCCAGAATTGTAGGTGCCAAAAATGTCTCTGTGCAGATTTTTTTGTATTTTCTTCCTATAATTTTGTAATTGAGGTCTGTGTAGTATTTTTGTAATTTTTCCAATATTTGTTTTGTATTGGAGGTCTGTTGTTTTTCTTAACATATGGTGATGGGGTGCACCTTCTTGTTAAAGACAAATCAGTCTTCAGGTCAGTTTGGTTGTTGTCATTCCAATATGTGAAGATTGAAGACCAGTCTTCATGGGGGCATGCATATTTGTAAACAATAAGACTCCTGGAAGGGTTTTTCAGAAGAAATAACTATGTTTCTTAAATGAATGTTCACAGTCTGTTTTGTAATAGATGTGTAATTAGACTTTTCTTTCAGTTTCAGCACTTTTTACATATACTATATCTTTCATAATTCTTCTTTCTTGTAGTTAGTGCTCATGATACCTTTATAATACAACTTTGTATTTTGTTTTTCAGGATTTTCTGTGCATTGTATTTTATTTTTATTTTTATTATGGCACTGGCATATATTCTTTTGAAATTGAGCATGTAATTCCTTATTAGAGTAGCCATTATTGACAAAAATTTGTGATGCTCTTTCTAATTCTAAATGTACTCTTTGCCAGTCCGATCAGTGAGTGAGATCTCATTTTATATAGGCTTTTATTGCTGATGTCTTATATGTCTGATTCAGACATAGTCTTATATCTTCATATATTGGAATGACAACAACCAAACTGATTAAAGCTTGACTTGTCATTTACAAAAAGGTACATCGCATCACCATATGTTAAAAAACACCAGACCTCCTTTACAAGACAAATATTGCAAAAATTCAAAACTAACTGCACAAAGAGACATTCCCGGTGGCTGCAAATTCTGGAAGCTCTCCATGAATGTGCAGGCACTTGAATCTGTAACTCTACCTACTTAGAAAGTTAGAGAAGGTGAGCAGAGGTCATGATACCCAATTTCTTCAGAAATAAATCCTGATAATTTCACAACAGTTAACATAAACTTCTGATAAACATAAAGTAAAGCTTGGTATTAGAAATCAGTTGTAAGTTCCATCCTCTAAAATCAATCGATCATTTGACAATCCATAATGTTATGCAAAATGTCATAACAAAAATTCCCAGATTCACTATATAAGCTCATTACTAATGAGAAGACACTAATGAAAAATAGAAAAATTAAATGGGGAAACAGCAAATGGAAAAACAGCGATTGTATTTAACTAGATGTGTTTGAAGGAAAATATACTGCCAAGGTGCTCCAAATTTATACTATATATATATATATATATATATATATATATATATATATATATATATATATATATATATATATATATATATATATATATATATATATATATATATATATATATATATATATTATATATATATATATATATATATATATATATATATATATATATATATATATATATATATATATATATTTATATATATATATATATATTTATATATATATATATATATATATATATATATATATATATATATATGGCTACGGAAGGAGATTGAAAGAAAGTTTTGGATACTTAATGTTTTCAAGTTTATTACTTATCTTCAGATTCCTCTGAAGATAAGTAATAAACTTGAACAGTTTAAGGATCCAAAATTTTTTTTCAATTTCCTTCCGTAGCCTTTTAAATATTCAGAATATTCACGTGCTTCTCATGAAATAGAATCATATATATATATATATATATATATATATATATATATATATATATATATATATATATATATATATATATATATATATATATATATATATATTAATCATTTTTTTTTACCCCGACCGGGACTCGAACCTAGGACTTATGATTACTAAGTCAAGGCGCTACCACTACACCACAGAAGGTTAAAAGGAATCCAACCTTATAGCTTATATCTGCTATACTTAGGAATGAACGCATTCTAACTGAATGCCACTATGTTCATATTACAGATTCCCCAACCTCACTCGTGGCTTCATTTTAGCATTTAATTCAATTCCCAATATCATTCGGGCCATGAAATAATCAATTAAGCACATTACATATGTGAAAACATGAATCATTTTTTACCCCGACCGGGACTCGAACCTAGGACTTATGATTACTAAGTCAAGGCGCTACCACTACACCACAGAAGGTTAAAAGGAATCCAACCTTATAGCTTATATCTGCTATGCTTAGGAATGAACGCATTCTAACTGAATGCCACTATGTTCATATTACAGATTCCCCAACCTCACTCGTGGCTTCATTTTAGCATTTAATTCAATTCCCAATCTCATTCGGGCCATGAAATAATCAATTAAGCAACACTGTATATATATATACAGTGTTGCCTCATTTATCGCGGTAGTTCGGTTCCGGGACCCGGCGCGAACCAGGAAATCCGCGAAGTAGGATCCGCTTATATTTACATAGATATTTTAATATATTTTTACGTTTACACTGTATAAACCCTCCATGCACTGTTAAAAAAACACCCTTTACATTATAAATAACAGCAAGCAACGTAAATTTTTATGAGTGATGGATAAAATTACAGTGAATGAGGTGATTATGACGTGACATACATACTCATTTACAATTATTTTTTCGTTTACGTACTGTATAAACCCTCCCTGCACTGTTAAAATAAACACCCTTAACATTATAGATAACAGCAAGCAACATAAATTTTTATGAAAGTGATAGGAAAACTTACCGTGAATGTGATGATGACGTGACATACATACTCATATACAATGATTTTTTCGTTTACGTACTGTATAAACCCTCCCTGCACTGTTAAAAAAACTCCCTTTACATTATAAATAACAGCAAGCAACGTAAATTTTTATGAAAGTGATAGATAAAATTACGGTGAATGAGGTGATAATGACGTGACATACATACCTATTTACAATTATTTTTTCGTTTACGTACTGTATAAACCCTTCCTGCACTGTTAAAAAAACTCCCTTTACATTATAAATAACAGCAAGCAACGTAAATTTTTATGAAAGTGATAGATAAAATTACGGTGAATGAGGTGATAATGACGTGACATACATACTCATTTACAATGATTTTTTTCGTTTACGTACTGTATAAACCCTCCCTGCATTGTTAAAAAAACACCCTTTACATTATAAATAACAGCAAGCAACGTAAATTTTTATGAAAGTGATAGATAAAATTACGGTGAATGAGGTGATAATGACGTGACGTACATACTCATTTGCAATTATTTTTTCGTTTACATACTGTATAAACCCTCCCTGCACTGTTAAAAAAACACCCTTTACATTATAAATAACAGCAAGCAACGTGAATTTTTATGAAAGTGATAGATAAAATTACGGTGAATGAGGTGATAATGACGTGACATACATACCCATTTACAATTATTTTTTTCGTTTACGTACTGTATAAACCCTCCCTGCACTGTTAAAAAAACACCCTTTACATTATAAATAACAGCAAGCAACGTAAATTTTTATGAAAGTGATAGATAAAATTACGATGACTGAGGTGATGATGACGTGACACTCATTTACAATCATTTTTTTGTTTACAAACTGTATAAACCCTCCATTATAAATAACAGCACGCAACGTAAATTTCAATAAGAAAAATGAAAATACTGAAATTTTTTTTTTCAATATTTTAATATTTTTGCGTATACCCATAAAATAAAATAATAATTTATCCCCAAAAAAAACGCGATAGAGTGAGAACGCGAACCAAGAAGCGCGAATAACCGGGGTAACACTGTATATATACAGTGTTGCATCACTTATTGCGGTAGATCGGTTCTGGGACCCGGCGCGAACCCGGGAATCCGTGGTGTAGTGATCAGCCTATATTTACATAGATATTTTCATGTATTTTTACGTTTACGCTGAAGCAACCTAATTTTTTTATGAAAGTGATAGGAAAACTTACCATGGATGAGGTGATGATGACTTTACATTAATAGGTTCCATATTTTACAATAATTTTTACGTTTACGTAAAATAGCGGCCGACATCCACGAACTTGTTTCCTTCTTTCAACATATCTAAGAGTTTCACTTTTATCTACAATGGTTAACATTTTCCTTTGCCGCTTAGGCTCACTACAAGAAGCCTTAGAAGATGAAGGATGCTTGGGAGGCATTGCAAAGGTTAAAATATGCGAGTAAAAAAATCACAAGCAAAACATATTAATAATAATAAGTACAACATGAATGGCGCACACGAGTGAGGCGAGACAATGGAAGATGTTGGAAGCCTTTGTCCGAAACGCTGATAGCGGTATCGTATTTTACATGTTGCAATACTGTTAGTATTTATGTTTTTTACTATTTTTTACTGTTATATTATTCTTAGGCTAAGAAATACGTTTTTTTTATCAATAAAATCATGAAACTACTGGAAATATAAATATATATGCCAGCTCACGTAGCTTCGACCCCAATACATTGTACACTATCGAACACAAGCAAAACGTCAGTTAGACTGAACGAGTCTTTGTCCAAAACGCTGATAGCAGTATCGTATTTTACGTGTTGCAATACTGTTAGTATTTATGTTTTTTACTATTTTTTACTGTTTTATTATTCTTAGGCTAATAAATACGTTTTTTTTTATCAATAAAATCATGAAACTACTGGAAATATAAATATATATGCTAGCTCACTTAGCTGCGACCCCAATACATTGTACGCTATCGAACACTTTCGTATGATGCAATACTGTGAGTTATACTGTACGTACGTATATCATTCAGTTATTAGTACAATGTATATTAATTTAAAATTCATCTACTTATTTGATGATTGTACAAAATCTATTGTATTTATTCACTGTAATTTGGACCAAATATTCCTTTTGTAAAGATTGTACTGTACTTTTCAAAAGAGGTGGTCAATAAACGTATCTATCTATCTATCTACATTTATGTTTTTTACTATTTTTTACTGTTTTATTATTCGTAGTTTGGGAAATAATTTTTTTTTAGCAATTAGATAATGAAATATGATTTTTTCAATAAAAAAAAATGAAAATACTGAGAATTTATTTTTTTTAATATTTTAATATTTTTGCATATACCCATGAAATAATAATTTATCCCCCAAAAAACCGCGATAGAGTGAGAAAGCGAACCTGGAAGCGCGAATAACTGGGGTAACACTGTGTATATATATATATATATATATATATATATATATATATATATATATATATATATATATATATATATATATATATATAAAATATATATATATATATATATATATATATATATATATATATATAAATATATATAAATATATATATATATATATATATATATATATATATATATATATATATATATATATATATATATATATATATATATATATATATATATATATATATATATAGAATTCGTGGAACTTTTTCAAGCTGGTTGCCTTTTTTGTCTCTATTGCCAAATTTTTCATGAAAAATTCTTGAAAAAAGAGGACATGTAACCAGGAAGTTGCCTTTCCTTGATTTCAGGTCAATTACAATGATGCAGCAGATGGAAGAGAGGACATCACTTGGCAAGAGCAAGGCTCAGACTATAACTCAGACTTCTCCATGCCATCAGACAATGATGATGATGGTGAATTTGATGAAAAGAATGAAAGTAAGTCATGTAATACTAAACCCTTTCACACCTGGTGGGAATTCAGGTTTCTGCCTAATATTTATTGCCATAACAATGTAGTGGTTATGGTAGGAGTGACCAGAGACCTGTTGGGAACTTCACTTCCCTCTCAGGGACATACTAGATTGTGAATCTGGCAACTTTTGCAGCGTGTTGCCACTCACGAAACAAGCAGACGAAACTTTCTTTGTGGTGCTCAGGCTTACATTTCTGCTCCCTTTCAGGCCCTCATTCACGCATTCCATGGTGAGTTACACAGTGATGCCTTGTCAATATATTTAGTGTGTGAAGAACACATTGAGAGTGTTAAAACTTTGCAAATTCATGTAAACATTTGTGTTGCTCTGCAAAACATAGTTGGGTAGGTATTCTAAATCCCGACAGGAAGGCATATGCCACATAGGGAAATGGATAGAATTCCAAAAATG
The DNA here is from genome assembly GCA_037179515.1 of Halocaridina rubra. Classification (NCBI taxonomy): domain Eukaryota; kingdom Metazoa; phylum Arthropoda; class Malacostraca; order Decapoda; family Atyidae; genus Halocaridina; species Halocaridina rubra. The sequence goes on from JAXCGZ010002156.1 coordinate 31,253, forward strand.
TGAAAGAGTGTAGAATTGCAAAAAATATGGGCATATAGATCACCTTTCTCTATACCTACATCAACACAGTATATTCGTTACACATCTCTTATTATCCCTTCCCATCTGACAAGTTACAGCACTCCATCTCTGTTTCTCTTTACAATGTTTTATTTGTGCCCAGGCCCGATGAGGGCAATTTTATTTTTTAATTATTTCTTTGCCTGTCTAGACGTGACAAAAAAAAGAAGTATGGATGTCTAAAGCTCCTGTCACACATTCAAGATTCTCGTCACAACAGGCCAAAAATAGCGGTCATAGGTCTGGCGTGACTCAGTTTGTGGTCAGTCATGACTAGTCTTTACGGTCATAGGTCATAATGGGGCCGTCACAAATTTTTTGTGCATGCTTCAAAAAATCGTGGCGCTCGATGACTATTCAACACATCATAGCTCTGTCATGATGGTCATAGGTCTGTCGTGAGGCAATCATGACAGTCATAGGTCTGTCGTGACAAATTATGACAAAAAAGCAGTTACAACAGCATCACAACAGAGTTATGACTGTCAAAATTTCGTCACGATGGAGCTAATTATTCTGACAGTCGTTTGACAGTTCAGCCCCCGTCACACATTAAAGATTCTCGTCACGACAGCGCCAAGAATAAAATTTGATGCAGTTGTGACGTTAGTCGCGATTATTGGTCCGTCATGACAGCGCTATGACAATGTCACGATTTGCGGAATTTTGAAATTTAACGGTCAATATTGCCGTCACGACACAGTGACGATTGGCAAGACAAAGTCATGACGGTATCACGATAGCTTCACAATTACCCCCCTGGTTGACCTCGGGAGATATTAAAAGGGATAGGACGGCCACCAGAGGCCACAGTTGTGCAAGTACCTGCGTGAGTCACCCCCACATCTATACAATGGATCTCAATGGTATTATGCTGACGGACAACAACGTGCAGAAGTTGGTGCTACTGTGTGACCTGAGGTTGCAGACCATCCATACCTAGACACTGCTAGTGAAAAACAGAGCTCACCTGCAATAAAAAAAGGATGAGGCAATCAAAAGGCAACGAAGGAAAAGATCTTTGTGGGTTCACCCCTGGATAACCAGGAGAACACAGTATGACCAGTGGGAGCACCTGTTGCAGGAACTGATCACCGAGGACAAGACGTCATTCACCAACTTCTTTTGGGTTGATGGAGGTCTGTTAAATGAATTACTTTGAAGAATCATAAACCAAATATAGAAGCAGCGAACATATTAGAGGGTTCTTCTGGAACCAGGACTTCGCCTAGCCATCAACTTCCGGTACCTAGCCAAAGGGGACAACTACAAAACACTGTCATACTGTTTCAGAGTGGCACTCAACGCTATCTCACGTGTTGTGCACGAGACCTACGAGGCAATCATTGCTGAATACCTTGAGGAGGTACTCTATTGGCCTACAATGCCAGAGGGTTGGAAGGCGGTTGCTTAAGAATTTGCTGACCGCTGGAATTTCCACCACACTGTAAGTGCTATAGACGAGAAACACATTGCAGTGCGTCCACCCAGGAAAAGTGGCTCTTATTACTATATTTATACAAAGGGTTCCACTCACTTGTCCTCATTGCTTTGGTCAACAGTGACTACAAGTTCCTCTACATCGATATCGGTGCCAATGGTACCACCAGTGACGTTGGGGTCTTCATGAACACCTCAGTGAGGGCCGCCCTGGAAGACAAATGCATGAGACTGCCTCCACGAGAACCATTACCTGGAGGTGATCGCCCCAACCCCTACTTCATTGTAGGTGATAAAGCATTTGCACTTAAGGACTATCTACAGAAGCCATTCCCTCATCGAGGACTCACGCCAGGCAAGGATCTACAACTTCCGACTTTCCAGGGCAAAAAGAGTGGTTGAGAATGCCTTTAGCATACTGTCCAACAGGTTAGTGTGGCTGTGGATTGTATCATATGTTACATCATGCTTTGCATCAATGCTATAGGGCAAATGTGAGTACTTTGTTACATTGTCTTTACCTATTTGACTACCTGCAGAAGCCATTCCCCCATCGAGGACCGTCACGCCAGGAAAGGTCCACAACTACCGGCTTTCCAGGGCAAAAAGAGTGATTGAGAATGCTTTTAGCATACTGTCCAACAGGTTAGTATGGCTGTGGATTGTATCATATGTTATATCATGCTTTGCATCAATGCTATAGGGCAAATGTGAGTAGTTTGTTACATTGTGTTTACCTATTTCTTGACAAATTCTGCTGTCTACTGACGACCGTAACACTCAAACTCAAACGTGTGGAATTTGCTGTCCTCACCTGTGTTGTCTGCACAATCTTTCCCGGTTTATGTGGCCAGCATCCAGTATGCGTGGTGCAGATGTGGAGGACCCAGACTCTCACAACGTAACTGCAATGCAGTGGAGGAGGAACGTGCCCTTGACCTCCATGGATTACCAGCCACTACTTGGCATAACCCACTATACACCCAAGAGTTTACGTACCTACCTCATGACGTATTACATCTCAACTGTGGGGCAGTCTCCTGGCAAGATAGAGCCATCGACATATATGTAAAAATGTATTCTCCCTATGTTTATTTTTTAATTGACTTTCAGTAGGATCAGCTTTTACGTAAGTAACCAATACATGTTAATTTTTTCATATATATATATTTTTATTTTAAAATTTTATTTATATTTTTCTTTTACCATCTTTTACTGTGAAATAGAAATATATTTCTGCTAAAACATTATATTTATATTTTATCTTTTAACGTCATATATATATATATATATATATATATATATATATATATATATATATATATATATATATATATATATATATATATATATATATACACACACAGTGATCCCCCCCATTATCGCGAGGGTTCGGTTCCGGGACCCGGCGCGAAACAGGAAAATCACGGAGTAGGATCAGCCTATATGTACATAGATATTTTAATTTATTTTTACGTTTACACCGTATACACTGTATAAACCCTCCCTGTACTGTTAACAAACCACCCTTTACTTCATAAATAACAGCATGCAAGCGTACGTAAATATATATATATATATATATATATATATATATATATATATATATATATATATATATATATATATATATATATATATATATATATATATATATATATATATATATATATATATATATATATATATATATATATATATATATATATATATATATATATATATATATATATATATATATATATATATATATATATATATACAGTTATCCCCCCATTATCGCGAGGGTTCGGTTCCGTGACCCGGCACGAAACAGGAAAATCACGGAGTATGATCAGCCTATATGTACATAGATATTTTAATTTATTTTTACGTTTACACCGTATACACTGTATAAACCCTCCCTGTACTGTTAACAACCACCCTACTTCATAAATAACAGCATGCAAGCGTACGTAAATTTATATAATTTATATGACATACTCATGTACATAGGTATTTTACAATTATTTTTACGTTTACTGTATAAACCCTCCCTGCACTGTTAAAAAACCACCCTTTTCTTTATAAATAACAGGATTTTATATGTGCGTGATAGGTAAACTTACCTTATCTGTTATGGTTAACATTTTCCTTTGCCGCTTAGGCTCACTACAAGAAGCCTTAGAAGATGAAGGATGCTTGGGAGGCATTGCAAAGGTTAAAATAAGCGAGTAAAAAATCACAAGCAAGACGTAACGTGAACAGCGCACACGAGTGAGGCGAGACAATTGAAGATGGTGGAAGCCTTTGTCCAAAACGCTGATAGCGGTATCATATTTTACATGTTGCAATACTGTTAGTATTTATGTTTTAACTATTTTTTACTGTTTTATTATTCTTAGGCTAAGAAATACATTTTATTTATCAATAAAATCATGAAACTACTGGCAATATAAATATATATGCTAGCTCACCTAGCTGATGAGAGATCTTAGTGTGTTCCACTCATCATTTGAAATACGAATTCAAATTAATCCGCCAACAATTAGAAAGTCTCGTGTATCCCGCGTATGTAATCGAAAAAGCAATTAACAAAGCAAACAAAATATTTTATAATATGCCAACAGAACAGCCAAAAATAAACTTTACTAATACAATTAAAATACCCTGTTTAGAAAATATTAAAATTCTTAGTGATCAATTAGGCAGAAGTAATCCTTTCATATTTAATTATCCCAAAACAATTGGTTCTTCACTTATTAACATATATCAAAATAAAAAAGCTTTGGAAGCAGGGATTTATAAAATTGATTGCTGTTCCTGCAATAAATCTTACATAGGTCAAACTGGTCGTTCGCTAGGCCAGAGAATTTCTGAGCATAAAAGAGCAGTGCGATATGGTGTTGAAAGTTCTGCTTTATTTGTGCATATGCGAGATACTGGTCACCATATTAATTGGAGTGAGTCCTCATTGCTATATAAGAGTAATTGCCAATGTAGGAGAAAGATACTTGAAGCAGCCATTATAGAAAAATCCGAAGCCTTAAATTTATCAAATGGACAGTGGAGATCTGACGTTGTGGATGAAGCATTATTAAAAAACCTCATTAAGAAGTTTATGCCAAATGACCGTCCACCTGACCTGAGGTTTGAAGATAATCCCATTGTGAATCCTCCTGGGAATCGTAGCTAGCATCTCTCCCCACCTTTATCCAGAGCTTTGTATTTATCAATTCATTTGTACCTGAAGAGGACTGGAGTCCAGTCGTAATATATAGTACATCATCGCTTCTTTTTGTGTTTTATTTATGGGCCTTTTTTTTTTTTTTGCTTCATATATATATATATATATATATATATATATATATATATATATATATATATATATATATATATATATATACCTTGTTCGTTTTTTTAGCCGTGAAATTGCAATAACTTCCCCCCCAAAAAAAAATTTTTTAAAAAATACGAAATTCGCGACTAATGCCCATGCAAAAAAAATTTGAAAAAAAAAATTCATTTTAGTAAAAAATCAACCGCCTCGGAGGCACTTTTCCGCCATTCTCCTCCTCTTCTGCCGCTTAATGCGATCGGATATTATGAAGAAAATTGAAAAAAGCATTAAGAACAAACGGCAAACATATTTTCAATATAATATCGTCAGGAAAATAGCATGTTAGTGTGCATCAGCTGATAAGTGTGATAAAACGTTTGCCGATAGAGGTGTGTTCTCGCTGCATGCGATTGAATAATATGAAGAAAATTGAAAAAAGCCTTAAGAACAAGCAGCAAACAAATTTTCGATATAATATCGTCAGGGATAACGTGCAAGGGTATATCAGCTGATACGGAAGTGTGACAAAACGTTTGCCGATATAGGTTCGTTCTCCTGCATCCTCCTCCTTTTTTACTACTTAATGCGATTGAATAATATGAAGAATATAGAAAAAAAGCATTAAGAACAAACAGCAAACAAATTTTTGATATAATATCGTCAGGGAAATAGTGTACGAGGGTGCATCAGCTGATACGAAAGTGTGACAAAACTTTTGCCGATAGAGGTTTGTTCTCCCGCATCTTCCTCCTCTTCTTCCGCTTAATGCGATAGAATATTATGAAGAAAATTTAAAAAAGTATTAAGAACAAACAGGAAACAAATTTTCGATATAATATCGTCAGGTAAATAGCGTGCCAGAGTGCATCAGCTAAGACGGAAGTGTGACAAAACGTTTGTCAATAGAGGTTTGTTCTCCCGCATCCTCTTCCTCTTCTACCACTTAATGCGATAGAATATTATGAAGAAAACTTTAAAAAAACATTAAGAACAAACAGCAAACAAACCTTTGATATAATATCGTCAGGGAAATAGCTTGTTGAGAAAATACATATTTCATTTTACGTTTCCTCGATATACAATTTTTTGTAACGAATTGTATAGTTTCCTTTTATTCTCAACTGACTTTGTTTACGTTTAGATTTCGTGCAGCATGGTCGATATGTAAAGAAGATAGAATAATGTTTAGAACCAAGGAATATTAATATGTAATATGTACTATAATCTTAAAAATTAGAGAAACCCCAAATAGAGTGAGTAAATAAATATTTTATGAGTAAGGTATTGTGCCTGAATAGTGATAAGCATTAGCTGATATGGAAGCGGCAAAACGTTTGACGATAGGGGTTCGTTCTCCCGCATCCTCCTCTTCTACCACTTAATGCGATCGGATATTATGAAGATAATGGAAAAAAGCATTAAGAACAAACGGCCAACAAACTTTTGAATATCGTCAGGGAAATAGCATGCAAGTGTGCATCAGCTGATACGGAGGCGGCAATACATTTGCATTCTCGTGCTCACCGCCACCATGCATGTCCCAGTGTATGCCTGTTGCCCACTGCATAATAGAGGACATTAATTTGTTTACTGTACAGTAAATCTGTATATCTTTTATACTGTACACTATTTGCATATTAATATAAATAACTACAGGTCTTTCTGCTTATTTATTTACTTATAAAATATGTTTTACTTATCTTATATCATTGGTATAGGGTGTCTATGGACAGTTTTTGAACAAGCTATGCCCTTTATCATTGTTTCCTATGGAAAATTACTCGTTTCTTCATACGATTTTCCATATACCCGTCACCTCTGAGAACCTATCTCCGAGTTATTCTGAGAACTAGGTGATATATATATATATATATATATATATATATATATATATATATATATATATATATATATATATATATATATATATATATATATATATATATATAATATATATATATATATATATACCTAGTTCTCAGAATAACGCCTAGATAGGTTCTCAGAAGTGTCGGGTATATGGAAAAACGAGTCATTTTCCATAGGAAACAATGATCAAGGGCATAGATACGTTCCAGATGTTACATAGACACACCATGCCAAAGATATAAGATAAGTAAAAAATATATTTTATAACTCCATAAGGCAGAAAGCCCTGTATCTATTTTCAAGAGTATACAAAAGATATTCATATTCACTGTACAGCAAGAAATTAACATACAGTACTGTACTGTACTCTATTATGTGGTGGGCAACAGTCATACAGTACACTGGGACGTGCATGGTGGCCTTGAGCAAGTAACTTAAGCGGTAGAAGAGGAGTAGGATGCAGGAAAACGAACCTCTATCTGCAAATGTAAACAAAGATAAAATAAAAATTAGAAATAACCAAAGCAAGACTAAAAAAAACGAAAAAAAAAAATTAATTATGCAATGCCTAAATGTAAAACACTTTAGCAAGACTAAAAAACTAAAAAAAAAAATATCATTATGCAACGCCTGAACTACTGTAAAAAAAAAAAAAAAAAAAATTCTGCTCTCACTATTATACGGTGAGCAACAGATATGGAATGCGTGATGTGGCAGTGAGCACTTGACATAAGCGGTATAAACCGGTATTAGAAGAGGAAAATGAACTTCTATCTGCCAAACGCACTTACATAAAAGCTGAACCTACTTTTAAGTCAATTAAAAAAAAAAACGTATGGAGGATGCATGCTTACCTATTTGTCGATGGCCCTATCTGGCCAGGAGACCTCCCCCACGAGTGAGTTGTAATATTCTATGGGATAGGTACTTAAACTCTTGGATGCGTAGTCGGTTTTGCGACGCAGCGGCTGGTGAGCCGTGGCATTCAAGAGCATGTTGCTCCTCTACTGCCCTGCAGTTTCGTTGTGTGAGTTCGGGTCCTCCACATCTGCACTATGCATGCTGGATGCTGGCTGCCTCAACCAGAGAAGGGTGTGTAGACAACAGTAGGTGAGGACAGCAGACTCCACATGCTTGGGTTTGAGTGCCATGGTCATCAGTAGACAGTGGAATCCGTAAAGAAATCGGTACAATGCAACAACGTACACACATTTGCCCTACACCGTTGCTTCAAAGCTTGAAGTAACATATGATACAATTCACAGCCACACTAACCTATTGGACAATATGCCAAAGGCATTTTCAACCACTCTTCTTACCCTGATTCCAGGGGCACCCTCCAAAGCTTGCTGCTTCCAGATCTTGTGGCTGATTCTACCCAGTATTTCATTGAACAGATCTTCATCAAAGTGAAGGAAGTTGGTGAATGATGTCTTGTCCTCGGTGATCAGTTTCTGCAACAGGTGTTCCCACTGACCATACAATGTTCTCCTGGTTATCCAGGGTCGCACCCACAAAGATCTCTTCCATCTTGCCTGTTGGTCACCTTGTCCGTCTTCTTTTTTTGCAGGTGAGCTCTGTATCTTATTAGCATTGTCTGCATATGGATGGTCTGCAACCTCAGGTCACACAGTAGCACTAACTTCCGCACGTTTTCTTCCGTCAGCAACATACCACTGAGATCCATTGCATAGATGTGGGGGTGCTGTAGTATGTGACTCATGCAGATAATCACACAACTGTGGGCTCTGGTGGCTATCCCATCCCTTTTTATATATCCCGCAGTTGACCAAGGGGGTAATTGTGATGCTATCATGACACCATCGTAACTCTGTCTGGCCCATTGTCACTTTGTCATGATGACAAAAATGACAACTGTAAAAATTCCTTAAATCATGATGTATTACGGACTAATAATCGTGACTAATATCATGATTTCACCATAAATGCTGTTCTTGGCGCTGTCGTGACGAGAATCTTGAATGTGTGACGGGAGTTTAACCTATTTTGTTGTGGTTGTGACTAACAACTGAGCAACAGCTTTTACCATTTTATTTTTTTTTTTTTTAAGAGTGTGATACCGGGACAGGCAGAAACTGCCCTCATCAATAAAGGCCCGGGCGCGAGAAAATACCAAGACGAAGGAAAAGAAAAAGGTTAAGGGCAAGGCAGATATGAGGTAATGTCACACAAAGGAAAACAACAGACAGAAAAAAAGTCAAAGTACTGAGGACCCAGAGATATGGAGAACTAGGCTCTGAGATGACGATAGATCTGCTTTTTGAAGGATGAAAGGTCAAAAGAATTAGGAAAGACAGAAGGAAGAAGAGAGTTCCAGAGTCTGGAGGTAGATGGGAAGAAGCAGTCGTTGCACCAACCAATCCGCGAGCCACAAATCTCCACACACTACCTGTGAGATGAGTCTGCTTGGTGAGTGTTACGCGGCCTCGGCAGTGGAGGAGGGATGCAACTCGCCAACTCATCAGAGCAGCGATGGAAGTAGTAGCTATAGAAAAGCGAAAGGGAAGATACCTTATGGCGAAGAGAGAGAGAATCCAGGTTAGAAGTAAGAGAAGGATCATTAATGAGTCTGACTGCCTTAGGTTCAACCCTATCAAGAAGATAAGTAAAAGAAGAAGCACCCCAGATGTGTGAGCAGTATTCTAAGCAGGGGCGGATAAGACCTTTGTAAATTTTAAGTAACTGCAATGAGGAAAAGTAATGACGAAAACAAAACAAAACCCCCAATTTTTTGGATGAAGATTTAGAAATTTGAATTATGTGATTCCTCCAAGACAAGTTAGAGGCTATATGGATTCCTAATATATTGATAGAGTTGAGAGGGCAAATTTCATTAGTTTCAAAGACGATAGGGTTATCAGGAGGAGAAAAAGATAAAGAGATAGCCAGAAACTGTGTCTAGGAGGCATTGAATTTAACTCAATTTTGAGTGCCCCATTCAGATACTCTGCAAATCGGAGTTAAGAGTAGAAGAAAGTGTGATACGAGATTGATTACGAGTAACAGATGAAGGTTGTGAAGAAAAGGCAGAGGAAAAGTGAAGGGTAGAATCATCGGCAAAGGTATGAAGAAGAGAGGAAGATGGGGATTGTAGAAGATCATTGATGAAGAGAAGGAAGAGAGTAGGTGAAAGAACAGACCCCTGTGGAACACCACTGGTAACAGAGAAAGGGCTAGATGTCGTGCCATCAACAACTACAGATGTAGAACGGTCAGTAAGAAAACTGGAAATCAGAGCCTTGTGCCAGACTCTGTCAAAAGCCTTAGAGATATCGAGGGCGACGACAAAGGATTCCCCATAGTTCCTCAGAGAAGATTACCATACTTGAGTAAGATAGCATTATCTAACAATAGCAGTAAGTTTTATATGATCTACTTTCTCTCATACTTTATTTTTCTTGAGGATGCAGTATTATAATAGTTGCCCATGTATACATTGTTATACAGAAAACCTATGTGTGGTACCCGTGTTATAGAAAATGTCCTAATTATTACCTGAACTATCATATACACTCACTTCTTGGAACAACGCGAGGATAGGTTCTCAGAAGTGACGTGTAATATAAAATTCGCATAATGTAAACAGTCATTTACCATAAGAAACAATGATAATAGGCATATATACGTTCCACAACCGTACATAAACACACACTTCCAAAGATATAAGTAAAGCATTTTATAAGTACTTAACAAAGCTGAAAGACCTGTAGTTATTTATATTAATATACAATTAGTGTACATTATTAAAAATATACAGATTTACAAATAAATACTGTACAACAAACAAATATTAATGCACCCTGAGAACGAACCCTTATCTGCAAACGTAAACAAAGATGGCGTAAGCGGTAGGAGAAGGAGGAGGAGACTTAAGTGGTAGGAGAGGGAGGAGAAGAGGAGGAGGAAGGTGGACAGCAAACCACTGGTTATTGTTGGGCTTAATACTGGGTGAAGAGAGACTGAAGCACATGGCAGCATGGTGGGAAACTGTCTCAGAGGCGGTCGCTTAGTTACTAAACTGGACCATTTTTTTCGCTTTTTCTTGTGCTCACATGAGTAGCTCGCGCATTTCGTATTTCTTTACTATTATTTTTTGGAGGCGTTATTCCAATTTTGTGTATTATGTAGATGACAGCTATCTAACATGTGACCCACTAGCTAAAGCCCAAAATGAATGTGATGCAACCACAGACTAGGAACATCGTTCCCTTGCGATGGCTGATCAGGAACTCCCTACTTTGAGTGATGAGGAACGTCCATCCACTAGTGGCCAAGGCCAGCAAGCTAAAGACACTGGAGGAAGAAGCCAGAAACTGTGTTCAAAAGGGCAAAGCAGTAACTCTAAACAAAAGATGAACTCAGCGTTTTTCTTGGAATCAACATAATGCTGGGCTACCACAGACTACCATCTCTGTGTCATTTTTGGGCAACAGGAGAGGACCTGGGTATCAGACCTATTCAAGAAGCAATAGCACATATAGATTTATTGCGATTCTTAGTAAGCTCCACCAAAATGATAATACAAAAATGGACCCAATAAAAAGGATAAACTATAAAAACTAGACTGCTAATTGAGTTTGAACAGGAAATTCCAAGACATCAATTTTCCTAGACAGCATGTCAATGTTGAGGAATCAGTGTTTCGCTTCAGAGGGAGTTACAGTTTCAAACAGTATAATCCCATGAAGCCAATCAAGATGGAATATAAAATGTGGTGTCTTGCTAAAAATGATGGATATATCTATAAGTTTGTTATATACACTGGCATAGGAGAAAACTATAATCCTAACTTGAGGAAGGAATTTGGATTAGGTGGAGAGGTAGTTCTCAAATTGACTGATCATCTCCGTTACAAGAACCACAAAGTTTCCTTTGATAATTACTTCACTTTTTTTTCCTCTCTGGAAGCATTGCAAGGCTTTCAGATTCAAGCTTGTAGCGCAGTCAGACCTACAAATGATTTCCCTACTCTGGCAGGTGACAAAGAAGTAAAATGAGGACACTTTGATTACAGGTCCAAACCCAATGGCATAACTGTGTATAAATGGATGTACAGTAAAGCAGTTCACTTGGTGTCCAACTACTATGGAATTACAGTAATCCCCCGCTATATCGCTGTTCACCTATCGCGGTTTTTTTGGGAGAGTTTTTCTTTTTTTCTGGGTATATGCAAAAATATTAAAATTTTCAGAAATAAAAATTTTCAGTATTTTCATTATTTTATTGAAAATAGAAATTTTCATTATTTTATTGATACAGAGATGTATATCCCAGCCTAAGAATAATGAAACAGTAAGAAATAGTAAAAAAAAACTTAAATTTTAACATGTAACTCTGCACCATAAAAAGGACGATACTGGTATCAGCGTATTGGAAAACCCAAAGGGTCACACCTACGTGAGCTAGCATATATTAAAATTTCTAGTAGCTTCATTATTTTATTGATATAAAATATGTATTTCTTAGCCTAAGAATAATAAAACAGTAAAAAACATAAATAATCACAGTATTACACCATGTAAAATAAGATACCGGTATCAGCGTTTCGGAAAACAAAAAGGGTCGCACCTACGTGAGCTAGTACGTATTGAAATTTTCATTATTTTATTGATGAAATAAGTATTTCCTAGCCTAAGAGTAATAAAACAGTAAAAAGTAGTAAAGTAATAAACAGTAAAAAATAGTAAAAAACAAATTTAAACATATACACTCACAGTATTGCACCATGTGAAATACTGTACGATAGCGTACGCTGTATTGGCATCTTAGAAAACGCAAAGGCTCGCACCTACGTGAGATAGTTCATGGAATGCTATTGGCTGAAAGGGTGGGAGATGACGAATCACAGAATTGATTTTCTGCATGTTCTGTATCATGGGGTCTTATTGGCATTTTGATTGAAGTTTGGCTCTCCCACCATCTTCCATTGTCTCGCCTCACTCGTTCAGTCTAACTGACATGTGCGCAGTTTGCGTTATGCTTATTAATATGTTATGCTTCAGAGGTTGGGTTCTTTCGACAACAGTCTCCAATGCCTCAAAACCCCCGCGATATATGAGGGATCACTGTACAACCACAACTATAAAGAGGAGGGAAAAAGATGGAAGTAAGGCAGTAATCACTTGTCCACAAGTGGTAAAGGATTACAATGAAAACATGAAGGGAGTAGATAAGCATGATATGCTTCGGCAGCTATATAGTACAAACAGGAAGAGCATGAAATGGTGGCACAGAATTTTTTTGGTCTTCTTGATATGAGTGTTGTTAATTGTAATTCCTGAGAAAAATATAATTATACCTACAGTCTTGGACATTTTATTTGAACCCGAGACATTACTATCTCCTTGGAGTATACTCTCTCTTGACCAGTTGGACGAATTTGTCGGCTATATGTTTCTAGTATGTAAAAGATCATTCTCAAGAAAACTCTTGATAAATGAATAAATTGTCAATAGATTAAAAGAAATAAGGAATTTTTATTTTTACAAACCTAACAATTTGGGCAGTTAAGGGTTTGCGCCCCATCACGGTCTGAGGTTAGCAAGGGCATGCACTCAAGGTAACGATCACGTCTGCCAAAACAAGTCCTTTGCAAGAAGGCAACCTTCCTAGCCCTTGGTTGAAGAGGGAGTCCGTGACCTAACACCGGAACAATATATATATATATATATATATATATATATATATATATATATATATATATATATATATATATATATATATATATATATATATATATATATATATATATATATATACAGTGATCCTTCGCTCTATCGCGTTTCTTCCCTCGCGAATTCACTGTACCGCGATGGTTTTTGGCTATTTTTTTTTTTTTTGTGCAAAAATACTAAAATATTAAAAAAATTAAAATTTTCAGTATTTTAATTTTTTTTATTGAAAAAAATAATTTCATTATTTAATTGATAAAAAAAATTTATTTCCCAGCCTACGAATAATAAAACTAAGAAATAGTAAAAAACACACAAATTTGAACATGTAACTCTGCACCATAGAAAGTACGATACCAGTATCAGCGTTTCGGAAAACGCAAAGGGTCGCACCTAGGTGAGCTAGCATATATTAAAATTTCCAGTAGTTTCATGATTTTATTAATAAAAAACTTATGTCTTAGCCTAACAATAATAAAACAGTAAAAAATAGTAAAAAACATAAATACTAACAGTATTGCACCATGTAAAATACGATACCGGTATCAGCGTTTCGAAAAACGAAAAGGGTCTCACCTACGTGAGCTAGTACATATTGAAAATTTTCATTATTTTATTGATAAAAGAAGTATTTCCTAGCCTAAGAGTAATAAAACAGTAAAAAATAGTAAAAAACATAAATTTAGATATATAACTCACAGTATTGCATCATGTGAAATACTGTCCGATAGCGTACAATATATTGGGGTCGCACCTACGTGAGCTAGCATATATATTAAAATTTCCAGTAGTTTCATGATTTTATTGATAAAAAAACGTATTTCTTAGCCTAAGAATAATAAAACAGTAAAAAATAGTAAAAAACATAAATACTAACAGTATTGCACCATGTAAAATACGATACCGGTATCAGCGTTTCGGACAAAGGCTCTCACCTACGTGAGATAGTTCATGGAATGCTATTGGCTGAAAGAGTGAGAGATCTGTATCATGGGGTCTGATTGGCTTTTTCATTGAAGTTGGTTCTCCCACCATCTTCCATTGTCTTGCCTCACTCGTTCAGTCTAACTCACGTGTGCGCTGTTCACGTTGTGCTTATTAATACGTTTTGCTCGTGATTTTTTTACTCGCGTATTTTAACCTTTGCAATGCCTCCCAAGCATCCTTCGTCTTCAAAGGCTTCTGGTAGTGAGCCTACGCGGCAAAGGAAGATGTTAACCATAACAGATAAGGTGAAACTCTTAGATATGTTGAAAGAAGGAAAAAGGTTTATGGATGTCGGCCGCTATTTTGGCCTCAATGAATAACAGCCGTAAAGCTGTTATTGGCTGCGAAATAATTTCCTCTGGCGTCTACAAACTCATTACCACCTCATTCACGATAAGTTTACCTATCACGTACATATAAATTTACGTTGCATGCTGTTATTTATAAAGCACAAGTGAGGATCCGAAATATAGCATTATATTTTCTGTGTTGTTTCACTGATGGGCTTCCTTACCATTTAGTCCTGTATGCTAACAGTTTGTGCTTATTCATATATATATATATATATATATATATATATATATATATATATTATATATATATATATATATATATATATATATATATATATATATATATATATATATATATATATATATATATATATATATATATAGTAGTGCCCCCGCCCCATGAACGCCTTCCTTCAAGAACACTGTTTACGAGCAAATTTTGCATCCCCCCCCAAATAAACGCTTGAGTCTCAATCACGCATACCCGCGCATATCTGGCCGGGCAACCACGTTCCCACTCGATCGCGTGATTGCTCTCATTTCTTTATTGATGCCAGCGCTGTGTAGTTCGTTTGCGCTGTATTGGTGTTCTTTCTTTGTAGTTTTGCATTGTTTTGCCTTTACTTTAAGCTAGCCATTATTATGGCTTCTAAGAAAGTGAAGTGCATTAGTGTCAGTGGCATTAAAAAACCTAGCCATATATTAGTAGAAACTAAGAAAGAAATAATTTCTAAACATGAAAATGGTGTTCATATTTTTTATCTTGCCACACAGTATAACATGCCAAATCGACCATCTGTAATCTTTTGAAAAATAAGAGGTGTTTAAGGCAGCTGATGTGACTAAATGGGTGACTATATTAATGAAGAATAGGTCACAGTTGATAGAAGAGGTAGAAAAGTTATTGTTGGCTTGGATAAATGAGAAATAGCTGGCTGGAGACAGTGTTAGTGAGGCTATAATATTCGTTAAGGCTCTGCAAATACACCATAATTTAGTTGGAAACTTGGCGAGTTTTAGTGGCATTAAAATTGACGAATTTAAAGCCAGTAGAGGTTGGTTATAAATATAGGTCACAGTTGATAGAAAAGTTATTGTTGGTTTGGATAAATGAGAAACAGCTGGTTGGAGATAATGTTAGTGAAGCTATAATATGCACTAAGGTTCTACAAATACACCATGATTTAGTAACGAACTCCGAGCTATATTGGCACTAAAATTGACAAATTTAAAGCCAGTAGAGGCTGGTTTGAACAATTTTCGTCAGCAAAAAATTTAATTAAATTTTTAGTTAGTGGAGTGATGAGCAGGGTTTTATTGAGACTAATCACTTAGACAAAACTGTGAGCAACAGAGCAGTGAATATTTTATATGACAATGTGATATCTCATTTTAGTAGAAATTATCATCTAAGATAAGACAAATTTCTCTGGATTGTTTTGATGTGCCAATAGTCAGAGACCTACCTTCCAAAAGAGAACATAGAGAGAAAACACCAGATATACAGCCTGTATCAGAAGATTTACCTAACGTTTTTGGAAGGGGACTCTCCTTCAAAGAAGTAGTCCTTCTCCTCCGGCTCCTCCACCACCATCCAATTGTGCCAGTAACAATCAACCACAAAGGTAAATACAGTACTGTACCATGTTTTATTTTAGTAGAGTAGAATTCCTTTCTATTATTAATATAATTTCCCTTTTACAGGTGTAATTCAAGATGTTTTTCATTTTTATACTCATTAAACAAATTTTAAAATGTGTTTTTATGGTAATGAGAAATGGATTAATTGAAGTTTCATGCATTTCAATGGGAAAAATTGTCTTACCCCATGAATAGGGTTTAGGCGAGGTTTAAATTTGTCTGGCGAGGGTCCACTATATATATATATATATATATATATATATATATATATATATATATATATATATATATATATATATATATATATATATATATATATAGTTAGACGTGAATAATTATTTTTCACAAAAAATGTATACTGTATTGTATTTTTTCCCTATGAAGGATGTTGCCCTGCCACGTTCCTGATTGGATGAAAATATCGGCCAGATATATAGTTAAAAAAGGATAAATAAATCTTTGTCAAAACATGTTCTCAGTGTGCTCTATTTCAAAAAGTAAAATAAAACTAAGCACACAATTTATTTTGGCATTATAAGTTACCTGAAAAGTCCTCCATTGAGATCATAGTGAAGGTAATTCTAGGGAAAAAAAACGTGTGTCCATGTGCTTTTGTGTTGTCTCCCCCACTCGGAGTGGAGCGGGAACAGATAAGCAGGATAGTGTTCGAGAGGTACGATGGCACACGTCTAAGAGATTTTTCTTTCCATTTTCATAAAAAATTAACTACCGTATATACTCGTTCATCGTGCGATCTCGCATATTGTGCGACCACCAAATTTTCACCCATAAAAATTAATTTTATCATGTATCTCCGTATATCATGCGAATTTATTTTTTGAGTGACCAAATCACTATACACTAACCTATTTTCTCCCAGCTCCTTATCCCATCTTTAAGTTAAAAAAAAGTAAAAGAGAATGATAGAAGTAATCGCATACAGCTATAAACAAACCGAACGAGAAACAGCTGTTATTGTTATCAACAGAATTGGCTAACAGCTGTTTTATATCATTTCAACTATCGTACGATGGTAAACAATTACTGTACTTATGGTACATATGACGTCAAGTAGAATAGGACAGATTTATTTTTTTACATTATACCCAATGTCATGTTTTTATTATAACACGAATTAATATAAGATGTTATGCAATTAAAGAAGCAAAGCTCATGACTATAAATTATCGTGCATTGGCAACATGGATGGAACTCTATTAAACTTCGATATGCCTTCAAAGTCGACGGTAAATAAAATGGGAAAGAAAAGTATTTTAATCAAAACTACTGGGCATGAAAGAACACATAATAATTGTTTCTTTCAACAAGTAAAAGAAAATCCTTTTTGCGTTCTCTAGTTTACCTCAATCAGCTGATTTGGAAATCAGTGTTTTATAATACGATACTGACATGTGAATATTACATGCATTATTATTGGATACAGTTAAGTACAACATTGCTCTTATCAAAATCATGTTTAATTTAAATACAGCTGTACTTTTTGACTAGAGTAAATGAATATATAGTTTGGTCAGTGGCGTAGCCTAGGCCAGCAGTATTTACATTATTTTTATACCTCGTGTATGATGCAACTCCCCTAAAATTAGCTTCAAAAAAAGGTCTTCAAAAGTCACACATTACACGAGTATATACGGTATATCAACAACATCCAACTGTGGTGTGTTATGTTTTGTGTGTGAACACTTGCAGTCAGTCCTGCCATAGAATGCTACAAGCTGCAGATGCCAGACCAGCTATATCAAATTGGCCATTAATAAGATTACCAAATTGCATCCAGGGAGAATTTGCTCACCAAGCATTGCTTAATTCTCTGCCAAATCGCACCCAGAGAGCGACTGCACACACAACAGTGCATAATTCTTGTTACATGACAACATGTTGAGCATGATTTTTCAATGCCATCAAACCAGCGTAATAACTTCAGACAAGATATAAATAAGGTACTTAAGGTATCTTAATACATTATTATTTAAAGATAAAATGTTTATGAAAAGTCCGTGTTTATTTTTTTTCTCAATTGCATTAGAAAGTGTTACAAACTATATTGGGAAGCATATTTTTATACGCATACACTAAACTGCAATTCTATGCCATTCCTTGGATCTAAAAAGTGTTCACATAGTTATTCTCTCAATTGCTGTGCGTTCATGAATCTGTCGTGGAATCTGAGGGAGTAAATTTTATGCATTGGTCAGCTCTTGGTCAGCCCATGGTGTTGACAGCACTCCATCGTGACGTCGAATATAGTTATACCAGACACATGCAGTTTTTGTGGTGTCGTCAACCTTATCTGGCAACTGAATGGTCCCTCAAACGCTGAATGAACACTCAACACTTTTTCTTGCTGTTGATAATGTTTTGTTGAAAATTATTCTTGGATTTGTGAGGCCCCTAATCATCAACCCTTATAAAAGTAAAAAAATCCATCTGCATCAGCACATGCCATCAAGACAACTGAAAAGAAGCTCTCATAGTAGGCAGTTCAGATGAATCAGGACACTTGATTCTTATATGCTTCCCATCCAGTGATATCGAACAGTTAGGCATCTTCCAAAGTTGAAAGTATCTCTGTTCAATTGCCTCCCAGTTTTCTCTTGTTGGGAAAGCCATGTACTGTACTTCGAATCAAGGGCACACCACACCTTTTTGGCAGTATCACCTACAATTTCACTCAAATTGTAGTTCTGAGAATGACATTCCTGTTGACAAAAACCTGCAAATAAATAAATTAATAGATAGATAAATATGAAAATACTTAGTTGAATTTTATATTGTTTCGTATTCTGAGGTTGCTGGCAACAGTCAAATGACACTGTTGCATTTAGCATTAAGGCCCTCATACACTGTTAATCATGATTGCACAATCATATCCATTGTGTGTGGGTATAATTGAAGGATTGCGCACGTGATCGAAGATGATTGAGGAGAGTCCATCGCAGTTTAATTTTTAGCCATCAGTCATGAGGCTTGTACAATCACAATTGACGGTGTGTAGCAATGACTGAGCAAAAATGTTAGTCTTCCACCACCAGCCATGGTGAGTACTATACCAAAGTTTCCCAGCACTGTGGAAGACCAATTGTGATGATCACCAGAACAGAAGTTTGAAAGGGGAATGCCACAATAAATTAGTAGGATAACTTAAGTATGGCCACAAATAAGATCAATGACTTTTGCTCCACCTACTGAAGGGAATTAAAGAAATTGTTAGCTAGTGAGAAATTAATGAATGTTTCCTTGTTCATACCTAGGAATTTCTAGTAGTTTACAGGAGAAGAGATTACAGTTCCTTTGAAAGGTTGCCATGGGTGAATTTATGCCTTCTCTTAAGCCAGTCCTTCATCCACACCTTTCTTCTCCTTTTCCTCTTTGGTTCCATGCTCTCAAGGGCAAGGGCAATGGGAATTCATGAGCCTCCCTACTTATCTTAACTGGATGAAGCACATACGGCAACTGATGATTGCACAATCTTATTACTAGTTTGACCTAAACCAATGATTGAAATGTTTGTGCAATTACCATGATTGTGCAATCATGATTGATAGTGTATGGGGGCTTCAGGAAAGAAATAATAAAAAAACACCAACTTAACGTAAGATGCAAACAAAACTGGAAATCTTGCAAAGAAAATAGTATAGATAAATAATATGAATCCTTCTTCTTTTCAGGTGCAGAATGCAAATTGAGGTGGAAGCATCTGAGAGGCGGGCTCACCACATACATCAAGAAGAGACATGGGAAAAGTAGACAAGCTGCAAAATCAATCAAACAGTTTTATCTGTGGGATGTGATGCAGTTTGAAATCCCATTCCTGAATTCTAGGATTCAGGCAGGAACTTTGCCTCTTTCTAGTCCTGGAGATGTCAGTGAGGACCCTGCTGACATGGAGGATAACAGTGTTGATCATGAGGGTGATATTGATAGTGAAGCATCAAAGGAAAGTCTTAAAACTCCAAGGACAACTGAAAATGATCCATCACCCCCAGGCTTTGCCACCTTATCCAGACGGGTAAGAAAAAGAGCTGCAGATAATCCTTTTGAAAGAGCTGTAGCTGATTTTATTTCCAAAAAATCTGGTGAGAAATCAGGAAATCCTGATTTACAGTTCTTCAAAAGTATTTTACCAGACGTGGCAGGCTTCAGTGCTTCACAGAAAAGACAATTTAAGATTAAAATCATGCAGCTCATAGGAGACATATCTAATGAAGGGTCAACTTCTTGATCATCTAGGGTCGTCAAGGCATATTCCGATTCAACAGATTACAGCTATCAACAGCGCCCCGAAGCACATGACGTTATGGGTGAAGCAGCAATGAGGGTGGATCCTCGGGATCCAGACAGCTACTCAAGATTTACTCTATTGTAAAATTTGGTGTTTGTAAATCATCATGCGTTTGTGAGGATTCTTTTTAAGAAAAATAAATGCTATTGCAAAAATTCCTGACTATTGCTAAACACCCACTGTTATGTTTTCTATGCCCCCTACCAGAGTTATCGTTTCGACTATAATAATAATATTGCAACGTATTAAGTTTATTCCTTCTTGTCACTGTTTCAACCATATTTTTCAATTGCTATATATATGATATGACATATCTTGCCTTAGAAAGATGAGTAGTCATTCCTCGGCTCTCACAGGTCTTCTGTAATTGGTACCCTTCCACTGCAATAAGGGACTCACAATGGTCACCAGATGGCAAAAAGTTTCTCTCCCCATTTGGTAAACCTGATGAAACTTTCCTTCATACAGCTGTAGTCCCTTTGCAACTACATAAGCAATGTGAGCTTCTACATTCTCTTTAAGATGTGAATGTATCCAGCACCTCTTCCTTTTTCTTTTCTTCGAGCAACTACAGCATCAATCAGAGCAACAATAGCGTCATCATCCTCTGATAATGCCATCTTGTGAACTGAACAGTGACACGCACCACGTGCAACCTTGGTCTGAAACCACCATGCCACATGCCACACGCCACTTTGGTGTGAATTATCTTTAGGCACAGCAACACTGGGGTCCACTGGCCTAAATTCACTGGGAAGAAAGGAAGGTTTTTTTTTTTTTTGTGACACCGAGACAGGCAAAAAAACTGCCCTCATCAATAAAGGCCCAGGCACAAGAAAACATGAAGGAAAAGAAAAAGGTTAAGGACAGAGCTTAGATTAGTCAATGATTCACAAAAGAAAACATATTGAAAAAAATAATCAAACTACTGAGGACCTAGAGATATGGAGGATTAGGCTCTGAGATGACAATAGACCTGCTTTTTGAAGGAAGATAGGTCATAAAAATTTGGGAAGACAGAAGGAGGAAGTGAGTTGCAGAGTCTGGAGGTAGATGGGAAGAAGCAGTCTGTGCACCGACCAGTCTGGTAGCTACAAATCTCTACACACTACCTGCGAGACAAGGCCGCTTGACTAGTGTTACACGGCCTCAGCAGTGGGGGAGGGATGCAACTCGCCAACTCATCAGAGCAGCGATGGAAGTAGTAGTGATAGAAGAGAGAAAGGGATGATACCGTACGGTGAAGAGAAAGAGAATCCAGATTAAAAGTAAGTGAAAGATCATTATTGAGTCTGACTGCCTGATATCCAACCCTATCACGGAGATAAGTATAAGAAAAATCACCCCAGATATGTGAGCAGTATTCAAAGCAGGGATGTATAAGACCTTTTTAGATTTTAAGTAATTGTTGAGAGGAAAAGTACTGATGAAAACAAAACAGAACCCCCAATTTATTGGATGCAGAGTTAGTAATTTGAATTATGTGATTCCTCCAAAACAAGTTAGAGGCTACAGTATATGGATCCCTAATATGTTGATAGAATTAAGGGGGTAAATTTTGTTAGTTTCGAAGACAATAGGGTTATCAGGAGGAGAAGAAGATAAAGAGATAGCCAGAAACTGTGTCTGCGAGGCATTAAATTTAACTAAATTTTGGATGCCCCACTCAGATACCCTCAGCAAATCTGAGTTGAGAGTAGAAGAAAAAGTGATACGAGACTGATTGCGAGTAGCAGATGAAGGTTGTGAAGAAAAGGCAGAGGAAAAGTGAAGGGTAGAATCATTGGAAAAGGCGTGAAGAAGGGAAGAAGATGGGGATTGTAGAAGATCATTGATGAAGAGAAGGAACGGAGTTGGTGAAAGAACAAAGCCCTGTGGAACACCACTGGTAATAGAGAATGGGCTAGATGTTGCACCGTCAACAACTACAGATATGAAATGGTCAGAAATCAGAGAACAGAGAGAAGGGGTAAAGCCATTGGCAGGGAGTTTGGCCAAGAGAGCCTTGTGCCAAACTCTGTTAAAAGCCTTAGAGATATCAAGGACAGCGACAAAGGATTCCCCATAGTTTTTCTGAGAAGAGGACCATTCATGAGTAAGATAGAACAGGAAGTCATCGGTGGATCTTGCCTTGCGGAAGCTGTATTGGTGTTTGGAGATATGTGTTCGATTCAAGACACGTAAAAAAGTGAGCATTGAGCAAAGTTTCGAATACTTTAGCGATAGAAGAGGTAAGGGCAATAGGTCGGTAGTTTGAAGGAATAGAGTGGTCTCCATTCTTAGGAACAGGTTGCACTAGAGCATGCGTCCAAAATGAATGATAGATACTGGTTTACAGAATGAGGCAAAAAAGATGGCAAAATATGGGAGCCAGTTCATCTGCAAACCTCTTAAGGAACTTTGCAGGAATTTATCAGGACCAGATGCTTTGAAAGGGAGTGCATACGGTTAGAGAGAGGAAAGAATGATGGACAGGTTAGAGAGCGGAAAGAATTATGGACAGGTGAGCTGGAAGAGTTAGCAGAAAAATGAGAACCAAAGAGAGTGAATTGGTCAGTGGGAGAGCAAGCTATAGAACCATCAGAACGAATGAGAGGGGGAAAGCTTGAGAAACAGAAGTTTTTAGAGGTTTTGACTAAGGACCAGAAACATTAGTCGGTGGGAGAGTTGCGACCAATAGCAATCTTCAGTCACTGTTGGATTCATCTTTGGTTGCATTGTAACAAAAAATTGCTTTCACGAATTTCATACCTAAGTCTCTCTCTCTCTCTCTCTCTCTCTCTCTCTCTCTCTTCTCTCTCTCTCTCTCTCTTCTCTCTCTCGCTCTCTCTCATCTCTCTCTCCTCTCATCTCTCTCTCTCCTCTCTCTCTCTCTCTCTCTCTCTCTCTCTCTCTCTCTCTCTCTCTCTTCTCTCTCTCTCTCTCTCTCTCTCTCTCTCTCTCTCTCTCTCTCTCTCTTCTCTCTCTCTCTCTCTCTCTCTCTCTCTCTCTCTCTCTCTCTCTCTCTCTCATCTCTCTCTCTCTCTCTCTCTCTCTCTCTCTCTCTCTCTCTCTCTCTCCTCTCTCTCTCTCTCTCTCTCTCTCTCTTCAGTCTCTCTCTCTCTCTCTCTCTCTCTCTCTCTCTCTCTCTCTCTCTCTCTCTCTCTCTCTCTCTCTCTCTCTCTCTCTCTCTCTCTCTCTCTCTCTCTCTCTTCTCTCTCTTCTCTCTCTCTCTCTCTCTCTCTCTCTCTCTCTCTCTCTCTCTCTCTCTCTCTCTCTCTCTCTCTCTCTCTCTCTCTCTCTCTCTCTCTCTCAATAAACACAGTGCGTATTGCATGGAGAGACAATTATAGTCAGTTATTTTATAATATAAAATTTTTATTGTATTTGGCTTGAACTTATGTTCAATCCAAATACCATAAAACATTTTGTGTTTTTATATAACAGATTTCCAAAGATTATCATAATATGAGATACTGAAGTGATCTGATAGTACTTATTTCCAAAGATAATCATAAAATATGCCATTGAAGTGTTATTTTGTATTTCTTTACTCTTATATTAGTGGACAATCACATTAATTTGAGCATCGAATGGCTTCCTTCTTTGGCCTCAAAAAGCCTGATGGGAATCAAGAGTTCCCACCATTGTAGTTTTGCATGATAATTACATAATGGTCATTTTGCACCATAAGTGGCTTCTTTGAATTCCTAAGAAGGGATTACGAAATGAGATTGAAAAGAATAAGGCTTTCATAATGATAAACTTCCATTATCTTTAATATTGAAAGAATCTTTTTTTTTTGAGTGTGTCACTATTAGTCTCCATTGTAAGGGTGAACTTATGTTGGAGCTGGGAAATTAATGCTTAATGTCCAGTGGTGTGCTTGATCGTTGGTTTGGCATTTCCCAATTTGAGTAATTTAACAACTACAGTACTGCAGTCCCCCTTGATGGAGAATAATAATGCATCCCTAATCATGTGTGCCATAAGAGCTTAGTGTAGAGCTGGCAATCTAGTGTTTCTAACATATATTTTCTTTTGTCTGAATAGATGATAAAAGAAATTAGTTTTAGGGTATAATAAAATCCTGCTACTGGCTGGAGGAAATGTTATCAAATATGAAAAAAATATTTTTACTTATCTGAATAATGTTATATTAACTATTTTGCGCTATTTTATATAGTGACTCCTCAAAATTTTGTGAATCAAGTTCCACTTGTGTATGTGATATGAGGGAGCTAGCAAAAACAAAAAAAAACTTGCAGAAGGGAAATATCTACTGAAAAGTAGATGACATAAGAGATTCAAAACTGTATGATAGTAGGAAAATATCTACTGAAAAAAGGATGACATAATAGGATCAAAACTGTATGACAGTGGAAGTCAGTTGATTGTTTATAAAGATTCTCTATAAAAACATCTTGGGAGTTTATTTTGTCATCATCATGACAATCCATAAGGCTGCAAATGATGATCTTGCTCAATTATCTATGGACATTTAAGTTTCTTAGGAGTCCAATTTTGTCTTAGAAAGCTTTTCTGTATTCAGTACAGAATATACCAGATGGCAAAATGGACTTTGATATTTGCTGCTTCTCTTTGGGTCTTCTTTTTTATTACAGTTTTGCTCATACACCTAGTTCTTAGAATAACGCGGATAGGTTCCCAGAAGTGCCACGTAATATAACGAGTCATTTTCCATAAGAAACAATGATAATAGGCATAGATACGTTTCACAACCATACGTAGACACACTATACCGAAGATAAAAGATAAGTAAAACGTATAAGTACATAACAAAGCAGAAAGACCTGGAGTTATTTATAGTAACATGCAAATAGTATACAGTATAAAAGATATACAGATTTACTCTACAGTAAACATATTAATTCACTCTATTATGCAGTGGGCAACAGGCATACACTGGGACGTGCATGTTGGCAGTGAGCACGAGGAGGCAAACGTTTTGCAGACTCCGTATCAACTGATGCGCGCCATTTCCCTGACAATATTATATCGCAAGTTTGTTTGTTGTTTGTTCTTAATTCTTTTTTTCCATTCTCTTCATAATATCCGATCACATTAAGCGGTAGAAGAGGAGGAGGATGTGGGAGAATGAACCTCTTTATCTGCAAACATTTTGCCGCCTTGGTATCAGCTGATGCACTCTAGCATGCTATTTCCCTGACGATATTATATTGCAAGTTTGTTTGCTATTTGTTCTTAATGCTTTTTTTCAATTCTCTTCATAATATCCGATCGCATTAAGCGGTAGAAGAGGAGGAGGATGCGGGAGAACGAACCTCTATCTGCAAACGTTTTGCCGCCTCCTTATCAGCTGATGCATCCTCGCACGCTATTTCCCTGACAATATTATATCGCAAGTTTGTTTGCTGTTTGTTCTTAATGCTTTTTTTCCATTATCTTCATAATATCCAATCCCATTAAGAGGTAGAAGTGGAGGAGCATGGCGGATAAGTGCCTCCGAGGCGATCGATTCTTTACTAAAATGAAAATTTTTATTTTAAAATTTTTTTGCATGGGCGTTATTTGCGAATTTCGTATTTTTTACTATTATTTTTTAGGGGCGTTATTCCAATTTCGCGGATTATAAACACACGTTAAAAGCAAACTAGGTGTCTGTTATCTTTAAAAGTTGCTGCTCAGCCTTGATAATGGCTCATTGGTTTCCTGTTTTTTGCATTGGTTTCCCATTTGTTAATGTCGGTGTCACATTTCTTCATTGGCTTATAGGACTTCTTTGTATCTTTTCCATTCTCTGCCTCTGTTACATTTGCTTTCGCTAATTTGGGAGTCGAAGATTTGATCCAGGAAGCTTTTGTTTGCCACACATGAACTTGACCACTCCTTTTTATCTTTCTTGAAGATGAAGGCTACAGAGCTTGTTTGCTTCGCTCAGCACGATGACATTGGTTCTTCTGTGTCTATCTTACAGTTAGAATGTCAACAAAGTGATTGTGTTAGTTTTCAAATGCTTTTAGGTGTCACTCAGGTTGCTGCTGCATAAAGGAGCATTGAAATTACCATTGCTTTGTACACTTAACATTTATATGCCTTATCAGATGCCACGGTAATGAGAGGCTCATGTTAGGAAACACTCAAAAAGAGTTAGAAATTTGATTTTGTGTCTTGACATCTTAACATATATGTTCATGGTGCTATTGGTTGAAAAAGATTGAATTTTGCCACAATAAAAGTATTTTTGAATATATTAATTCACTTTCAAATGGTAATGAATTTTTTAAGGAAACTTGAGAGCCCTTTATTGTATTTGTGGTTGATATCAAAGAATTTAGTGTTAGCTGTTTCAGCTTTGTTTTGAAGCTTTTTACATTTTTCAACTTTCTAATTTTACAGGTCTGATTATTAGACTTTCAATATTTTTCAGATGAAGGACGTCGCTCGCGGCGTAGAGGAGACCGCAGTGATAGAGACAGACCTTTGCCACCTCTCCTTGCAAGGGTTGGAGGAAATATCGAGGTCAGATCCTTTTATTATTTATGTTATTTGCTCAATTATTTCTTTACCAATAATGTGAATATTGAAATATGTTAAATCGATTCTCGTTTGGGAGGATGAATAAAAGAAATGTTGAATCCTATATTATATTGTTTATTGTCCACTACACATTTCAGATCCTAAAAGAACTTGGAATTCTTGAATTCTTTCTGGACAAAAGTAACTGGGAATTTATGGCGCCTCTGCAGAGCTTATGCAAGGCATAAAGGCATTCCCATACACTGATGAATATAATATTTGAACATATTGTCAAGATTTATGTCTCTGTCTGAGATAAGAATTATGTTTAGTTTTAGGGATGTAAAGATTTGTAACCCCCAGAACCCCATGATAAACTACTCTGTAAATTGTTAGATAACTTGCTTTAAAATATGAATAACCCTAGCATGCCCCGGAGTTACTCTTCTTCACAAGGTACATTGTAGTCACCTGGAATGTTATTTATCTCCTCCAGGTTCTTGGTTTTAATGCACGTCAACGCAAATCTTTCCTGAATGCTGTAATGCGTTATGGTATGCCCCCTCAAGAGGCTTTCAATTCACAGTGGTGAGTAATAAGAATGTAAATGTTTGTCAATATTGCATTAGTATGTGTAAATCACATGTAGGTATGTCATTTAAGTTACATTAATACTTCAAAGAAAAGAAAACCAGATTAATTTCAGTGTGACAGCAGTTTTTATATATATATATATATATATATATATATATATATATATATATATATATATATATATATATATATATATATATATATATATATATATATATATATATATATATAAAACCAAATAAGCACATTACATATGTGAAAACATGAATCATATTTTTACCCCAGTGGTAGCGCCTTGACTTCGTAATCAGAAGTCCTAGGTTCAAGTCCCGGTCGGGGTAAAAAATATGATTCAGTATATATATATATATATATATATATATATATATATATATATATATATATATATATATAAATATATATATATATATATATATATAGAGAGAGAGAGAGAGAGAGAGAGCGAGAGAGGGTGTGTATGTGTGCTTGTGGCAAGGTGTATGATGTCGCAGTTGGTCAAAATGTATATGGATGGAGTGATATTAGAAGTAAATTCAGTTGTTCTCGACTGAGTTTTTAGACTAGCTGGTGATAATTGAGGGTTATGGAAAGTGGACCAGTTGCTATTTCTGAATGCCATGGTTTTGTGGTCAAATCTGATAAGAAATTGTAGCATTTGTTTGTTTTGATTTATATATGCTGCTAGATTTTGCCTATCGTCTAATAATGAAAATATTTATTATATTTCAGGCTTGTCAGAGATTTACGCGGCAAGAGTGAAAAATGTTTCCGAGCTTACACTTCTCTCTTTATGAGGCATTTATGTGAACCAGGCAATGACAATGCAGAAACTTTTGCTGATGGCGTGCCCAGAGAGGGTCTTAGCCGACAACATGTTCTTACAAGGATTGGTGTCATGTCTCTAATACGCAAAAAGGTAAATATTATGTACTGCTTGTATAATATATGTAAATATTTACAACAAAGTTTATGCTTATAATACTATAAACATATTTGAAAATCAGCTAGCCTCTAATATGTCTTGGAGGAGTTGCATAATTCAAGTTTCTAAAACTACGTCTAATAAATTGGGAGTTGTTTTGTTTTTGTCATTACTTTTCTTCTTATTAAATACTAAAAAGCTATAAAAAGCCCTTATCTGACCCTGCTTAGAATATTACTCTCATATGGGATGCTTCTTATACTTATCTCCTTGAAGGATTGAATATTAGACATCTGGACTCATGAATGACCCTTCTTTAACTTTAAATCTTGATTCTCTTTCTGTTCACTACATGTTATCTTCTCTCTCATCTTGATTCTCTTTCTGTTCACTACATGTTATCTTCTCTTTTTGTTCACTACATGTTATTTTCTCTTTCTCATCAATACTACTTCCATCACTGCTCTGATGGGTTGGCGTGTTGCATCCCTCCCTTAATGACTAGGCCATGTAATACATGCTAAGTGGCCTCGTCATATAGATATTGCAAAAGAATAAGTATCTTGATTGGTTGGTGCTGTGACATATTCTCTCTTTTCACCTTCAGACACTGGAACTCTCTTCCTCCCATCATACCTAACTCTTCGTTTCTTTCTTCAAAACTCTGACCCATTGTTATATCAGTGCCTAAGCCTATCATATAGCTAGGTCTCCATTACTTTGTCCATTTTTTCTGCCTGTCCTTTTCTTATTGTTTATCATTCTCCGGTTTCACTAATATTAACAAGGGAAATCTTATAGTTGTCGTCCATGACTAGCATGGAATATCAGTACAAAATTTAGTATCTCATCTCTTAACGGGGGTTTACACGGTCAAACGGTGCGTCGAATGCGGTTCGACAGACAAGTGTTTGAAGTGATGTTCGAATGTGTGAACGGGGTATTTGGTTGTCGAACGGTTCGAAGAAAGTCTGTTCGAGCCTGACTTTTGTGGGCGAGGCTTCATTGTCCACAAACCGTGTGAATTTGGGAACGTGCGTCGAACGTCAAACCTCAGTTGTGCTTCAAACCAAGGAGTGAACGCATCAACCTAGGACTGAAACATGGAGGACATCAATGGAAAGAGGAACGAGAGGGAGGTCTTACTGCAATTCATACAAACCTACAGAGATCATCCAGCCTTATGGAAAGTGAAATCAAAGGAACATTCTAATAAAATAGCCAGAAGCAAGGGGATATCAGCTCTTCAGAACATATTGAAAGAACTTGAGCCGGACTGCTCGCGGGACGCCGTGATCAAGAAAATCAACTGCCTACGGGGCTCTTTCAGGAGAGAGTACTGGAAAATTGAAAACTCGAAGAAGTCTGGGATCTCACCGGATGATGTATATACGTCTTCTCTTTGGTATTTTGAAGAGATGATGTTTGTTTTAGATCAAGACGTGCCACGAGAGAGCTGCTCTAATCTGGACGATATAAATAACTTGGAAGCTGAGGTAAGTGACAACGAACTCATATATTTTATATTACTTTATTTACAGAAAGTAGTTCAGTGTAATTCTTTCACAATTACTCTGTCTTGACAAAGTAGTACAATACCTTTATTTTCACAGTTGTAGACTTTATTTACACAAAACAGTACACTTTATTATTTTATTCACACGAAGTCTCTTTGCCATGGTACTGCACCCTCATTAGCAAAGTATTCTTTAAATTTTACCCTTACTTCTTTAGCAATTTGGGAATAGTTTCGTGTTCCTTGACCATTTTCTAAGCCTGCAAGAGAATTAGGATCAAGTGATAACCCTTGTACAATTATTCTGTTTGAAATATCGTCCCTATGGAAGCATTCTTCAGGAGAATATTTTGAAGGGCAAGTCTTTCTTAAATAATTGTGAAAGACAACACATGCCATAACAACCTTTTCAATACTTGATAATTTCAGATTTATTGCTGTATAGAAAATTCTAAATCTAGAAGCCATTATTCCAAAAACATTTTCAACCACTCTCCGTGCTCTAGACAGTCTATAGTTAAAAATCCTGTTCTCTGCATTCAAATCCTTTTGAGGATATGGTTTCATAAAATTAGGTCTCAGTGCAAATGCTTCATCTACAAAAACATTAGGCAAATTACAACCAGAATTAACAAGGGGAGCGTCATCTGGAAGATTAAGTCTCCCATTTGAAAGCCGTTTTCCAAATTCTGTGTTTTCAATAACCCCTCCATCTGATACACGGCCGTTCGTCCCTATGTCAGCCATGGTGAATTCATAGTTCGCATTAACCGCTGCCAATAAAACGAGGCTGTTGTACCCTTTGTAGTTCCAAAAATATGATCCACAATCTGGTGGTGGCGTGATCTGTACATGTTTGCCATCAACCGCCCCAAAACAGTTCGGGAAGTTCCATCTTGACTCAAACTCTCGTCCAATAATTTGCCACTCACCCACTGAGGTAGGAATCTGAGAAAAAAAAAATGCATAATTATGTGGAAGGTGGCTGTTCATTATTGTGCTAAATTGTTCAAGTGTAGGATCCACCATGACACACACACACACACATATATATATATATATATTATATATATATATATATATATATATATATATATATATATATATATATATATATATATATATATATATAATATGTATATACTATTAGTTTAATTTTAGGTATCTTTACTTTCAGATTGCAGAAACAGATGAAACGGTAGATGCTACACCTTGCACAAGCCAGCAGGTTAAACATCGACGCGAAACTTTATCTAAATCTGATCATATATTGAATACCGTGGCAAGAAAATTAGACGAATCTGTACATAAAGATGATTCTGGTATTGATCTCTTCGGGAGCTACGTTGCACGTAGAATAAATTCAATGGACCAACGTACTGCAATAATAACTCGAAAGCTAATCAATGATGTATTGTTTGAGGCAGATATGGGAAACTTGAATTCTTCATCTAGAGTTATTTCAACACCCCAAGAGACAGTACCACTACCAATCCCTTCGAATGCCTCTGTTTATAGTTGTAGTAGCAACAACAGTAGCAACACCAATGACTCTGTGATGTCGCACTATTTTGCACATTTTCAACCTTAATAGCGCATAGCACATGTCCCCAACTTTACTTTTTTTTTTTTTTTTTTACCAGCCTTAATATATATTTATTTTACTATATTTTAGCTCTGTCATAATATGTTTTCAATAAACACTTCAAAATAAACAATTGTTAAAAAGTTTTTCTTACCTTTAGATAGTCCTTTTGAAGAACCTTGTAGAGAGCATCACACGTTTCTGGTATGATTGATGATAAAGAGCTGGTGGAAATGACAGCTGAAAATTTCAGATCATTAAGTGACCTGCCTGTTGCTAAATAACGTAAAGTGACACTCAGTCTTTCATGTGAAGTTATGGCCTTTCTCATAGATGTATCTTCATACTTAATGAAAGGGGTGACACACCTCAGAAGATCAATGTATGTTTCTTCATCCATCCGCAAATAATTATGCCAGTCATCTGGCTCTAATTTCAAATCAACAAGCAAGTTGGTGTGTGAAAGTTGATCTCTTTTTAGCAACCAGTCCTCTGTCCGCTTTGATCTTTTTTTCCTGCTTAGTGCCACCGCTAGCCAATTGCAATCAAATTGTCCTGGTCAAGAGGCATAAGGGAGGCGGTGGTAACTTTGCTCTAACGCGAGTCACACTGAGGTTTGATGTACAATTGGTTTGACTGTCTGACACCTCTTCGAACCGTCTGACAAGCAGGTTCGACAACCGGGTTTGACGAACCGTTTGACCGTGTAAACCCCCTTTTAAGGATATGTCATTTTCCTTTTAGGGACCTTCTACAGCACACAGGGAATATTGCTAAAGAATTTTCTCTTCCCCATAAAAAGTAATTAATATTTATGCAACTTCCTTGTCAAAAGATTGTTAGGCTAATGAATTGTTGAGTAAGTTGTTCTCTTATTTTACTACATAGGTGTCTGAGTTTGAGAATATCAATGGTCATTACTCACTCCCTGAAGCCCTCAATAAACCTATTGAACCAGCTGACAAAAGTAATGGAACCTCAGCATCTGGTGAGTATCATCCAGGCATTTCTTAGAGAGAAAAAACTCGTGTATGTTAAGTATAGGCTACACACCCAGATTATGCACCGTGCATATATATATATATATATATATATATATATATATATATATATATATATATATATATATATATATATATATATATATATACATAAAACATGGGTTCATCGTTTTACGTCAGGGTTTTGTTCCTTATAGCTGATTTAAACTTGATTTTAATGTAAGTTGGAAAACACCTAAATTCGAATCTAGGTACCTTACCAGTGCTAAAAGTAAATACTCTAAAACATAAAAATATAACCCAAGTTCTTAATCTAATACATTGAATTAGTTTGAGTACACTATATAGTATTGCTTCCTTCACTACTGTAGTTGGTTTGCATCTGGATGATTGGCATGTCGAAAAATAGATTTTTTAATAATTATATATTGGTCTCTGATGTAACGGCAAAACAACTTAAAACGGGGACCTCCTGTGTGTATATATAAACAGTCTCCTCTCGAAATTATGCGAGGATATGTTCTCAAAAGGCTTGCGTAATTCAAATAGTCAATTTCCATAAGCTATAATGGTAAGAGGAATAGATACATTCCACAACTGTATATAAACACACTATTCCATAGAAATAAGGTAAGTAAAACATATTTTACAAGTACATAACAAAGCTGAAATACATGTACTTATGTATATTAAAATATAAATAGTGTACAGTATCAAAGATATACATATTTGCTAATGAATACTGTATAGCAAACAAAATAACTCACTCTGTTATGCGGTGGGCAGCTTGCATACTGGGACGTGCGTGGTGGCGGTGAGCACATGACTTAAGAGGAGGGGGAAGCAGGAGAACGAACTCCTATCTGCAAACTTAAACAAAGAATAAAAAAGTAAACAAAAGGAAAACTAGAAAACTAATTTTTTTTTTTCATTATGCAATGCCTGAATTATTGTAACTAAAAAAAAAAAATATAAAAGACATTCTACTCACTCTATATACGGTGAGCAACAGGCATAGGATGAACGTGGTGGCGTTGAGCAAGTGACTTAAGCGGGAGAATGAGCCCCTAGCTGCAAACGTAAATAAAGATACTGTAACATAAAAAGTTAACAAAAGCAAGACTAGAAAACTCAATTTTTTTTTCATTATGCAACTCTTGAATTACTGTAAAAAAAATAATTAAAACACACTCACTCACTCTAAATAAGGTGAGCAGCAGGCATGGGACGAGTGTGGTGGCGGTGAGCATGTAACGTAAGCGGCAGGAGAAGAGGAGGGGGAAGCGGGAGAACGAACCCCAAGCTGCAAAAATAAAGATACTAAAAAAAAAAATTAACAAAAACAAAGAGTAGAAATCTCAATTTCTTTTCATTATGCAATGCCTGAACTACAGTAATGATGTAAATAAATAATATTAAACACATTCTGCTCACTATATAGAGGTGAGCAACAGGCGACGAGCAGGTGACATAAGCGGTAGGAGAAGAGGAGGAAGTGGGAGATGCTTACCTAATGACAATTAAAGAGTCATAAGAGTCAGTGCTCATGGAGAGTGCCTCTTCTCCATCTTTCAGTCTCAACATACTTGTATTAATTTCTGAAATAACACTGGCTCACTACAATGTCATCAAGGAGACTATTCCAGTGGTTTACAATTCTAAAATTAAAGAAATTTTTCCTCTTGGTGGTTTGGTGTCTGGGTTTTACCAGCTTTAGGCTGTGTCCTCTGGTATTTGGCCTAACCTCTGCTGTTGCAAGTTGCAGAGAGTTACCATCTCTGACTAAATCAATACCGTGGAGTATTTTATAAGTTTGGATCATGTCACCCCGTATTCTAGTTGCAAAAATAAAGATAACAAAAAATGAACAAAAGCAAGACTAGAAAACTCAATTTATTTTTATTATGCAATGCCTGAATATAATAGTACAGATTAAAGCCCTAACAAAAAAACTTAAAATATTACACATATGCACTCACTGTGTATACGATGGCAACAGGCATACTGGGACGAGCGGGGTGGTGGTGAGGAGGTGACTTACGCAGTAGGAGAGGGAGGAGGAAGGGGGAGAGCTAACCCCTGGTTGTGGTTGGGTTTCATACTGTTTAGATGTGCTGGGCTGAGGGTCATTAAAATTTTTTTTTGGTTGAGAAGTAGGTATCAAGAGTTGCCTGCCGCGCAATCCTCTTTTCTTTCTAATGCTTATTGTAGCAGGCAACATCATGCATAATCTTTCGAGACGTCAAGCCTGCACACACTATATTAGGATCGTCCTTATCCAAAATACCCAAGGTGCGCTCTATATGGTGGAAAAATTGAGTCCATATTTGCACAGTGAGTGCTTTCATGTGGTTCCCATGAAGTGCTGCTGCCTCCTTTTCCTCCTTCTCACATTGTCGCTGAGCTTCCATATCGTCCAAATCCTTAGCAGTCAGTTCCTCCGTGTGGGAAGCAAGCAGGGCATCCACATCCTCCTCATCAACGTCGGAGAATCCCACACCTTGTGCGAGCTGAACGCACTCAAGTCTTGTCCTTGACAGCCGATCATAGAGATTAAAACCCGTGAATGAGTTTACAAACTGCGGGCAAAGCTCCTTCCATGCCCTATTCAAACACGACTGTGTAACTTCAGCCCAAGAATCCTTCACAAACCACATGGCGTGCTTGATATTGAACTCTTTCCAGTAATCCTTAACCGCATTTTTTCTTAATTAAGTTGTATTTGTTGGCAGAAACACAACTTTTATATTCGGGTTAAGATCGGTAATTGATGGAGAATGGGCTGCTGCAGTATTTAACACAAGAAGAATTTTGAAGGGTATATCCTGACCCTTGCAATAAAATTCTAACTTGTTTGGGAGATGCATCGAGAAATAATCTTTAAAAATACTCCTAGGCATCCAATCTTTTCTTATTTGCATACCAGTGCACTGGGAGTAGCTCATTATAATAACCCTTTAGTGCACAAGGATTTTCCGAGTGATAAATCATTACAGGCTTCAGGTTCATCTTACCCTCAGCGTTAGTACCAAGCAGCAGCGTAAAACAGTCTTTTGCTGACTTATATCCTGAAGCACGTTTTTCTTCTATGGAAATATATGTCCTGTCTGGCATTCGTTTCCAGTATAAAGCAGTTTCGTCCATATTAAGAATCTGCACTGCCTTATATCCCCCTTCCTCTATGATGGCTTTTAATTCGGTAGGAAGCCGCTTTGCCGCCTCCAAATCAGCTGAAGTGCTCTCGCCTTTTTTTTTTTCGGTTGTGATAACCAAACCTACATTGAAAATTTGTAAACCAGCCATCGCTAGCTGCAAAGGGTTTTACTACTTTGCCTTCCAACTGAGTTTTCAAATGTTCATGAATCTCGCTCACTTTTTCCTTTACAATATTATACATCAAGTTTGTTTGCTGTTTGTTCTTTATGCTTATCCACGTACTTAGCACCTTCTCCATTCTTTCCATAATATCCGATTGAGCATATGAAGACTTAGCCAAACTTAAACTAACACGAGCTTTTGCACTTTTTTTTATTTTATTTTGCATTTTCACGGATGAAACGTAACGTGCTTTTATTGAGTTGCATCGAGTGCCTTATAACCGACGTACTGTCACCACGCTCATAACAGGCCAACACTTGCAATTTTATGTCAGGGTTTATAGCCTTTCTCGCTCTTTTGATAGTAGAAGCACTTCTACAGTCTTTTCCTTGGTGTTATCTGGCCATGATAGATGAAAAAAAATCACAAAACACATGAGACACAAAGCTTACCACAACAATAGAACAAGCAATATATCAACACAGTATGCTGGGTGAAGAGAGACTAAAGCACTTGGCAGCATGGCGAGAAAGTGCCTCCGAGGCGGTCGCTTAGTCACTAAACTGAACCATTTTTTCTTGCTTTTGCTTGCTCGCATTATTCTCCTAATTAAAATTTTCAATATGCGTTATTCCAGATTTGCGTGGTTTAAGCTTGCGTAAATCGAGAGGTGACTGTGTACATATCTACAGTAATCCCTCGCTGTTTCGTGGTTCACCTATCGCGGATTTTTTTTTTTTTTTTGGGGGGGGGAGTTTCCAAGATTAGTGTGACATCAGGATGGGCCAAAAAATGATAAAATAAGACAGCCTTTATCAGGCTGTAAAGAGAAACAGAGATGGAGAGTGTAATGACCTGTTAGATGTGAAGGGATTATAAAAGATGTTTAATGAATATCCAGCTCTCTGCATTACTTTCATGATGTCTATTCCAATAATTCTCCTTAGGTCTTATTATTATTATTGGTGATAATAATTTTCCTTTGATGATGATTGTGGAGATTATTATTATTATTATTATTAAGGGCTCATCATTGTACATCTGTTGGTTTATTTACTTTAATAACTGTGTACAGTGCCCCTCCCTAGTTTGCTGGGACAAAGAGAGTGTGGGGGGTTGGGTAGAATAGAATGTTGGAGAGAGAGAGAGAGAGAGAGATCTTTAATCAACTTTTGTTCATTTAACCAAAACTACATAATTTATTGTAAAAATAATGGTTTAATTACAAATTCGTAATAATAATGATAATAATAATAATAATGATGATAATAATAATAATAATAATAATAATAATGATAATAATAATAATCTCCACAATCATCATCAGAGGAAAATTATTGTTGCCAATAATAATAATAATAATAATAATAATAATAAGATTAAAGGAGAATTTTTGGAATAGACATCATGAAAGTAATGCAGAGGTATATTAAAACCCAGCAGAGAGCTGGATATTCATCACACATCTTTTGTAATCCCTTCACATCTGACAGGTCATTGCACTCTCCATCTCTGTTTCTCTTTACAGCCTGATAAAGGCTGTTTTATTTTATCATTTTTGGCCCGTTCTGGTGTCATAATCATCTTAAAAAAAAAAAAAAAAAATTTAAGGCATTCCTACTTCGCGGAAATTCATCTATCGCGGCTGGTCCCGGAACCAAACCCCCGCTATAAACGAGGAATTACTGTGTATATATATATATATATATATATATATATATATATATATATATATATATATATATATATATATATATATATATATATATATATATACAGTAATCCCTCATTTATCGCGGGGGTTCAGTTCTGGAAATGGCCGCGATATGTGAATTTCCGCGAAGTAGGAATACCTAAAAAAAAATTATATATATATATATATATATATATATATATATATATATATATATATATATATATATATATATATATATATATATATATATATATATATATATATATATATATATATATATATATATATATATATATATATATACAGTGTTGCCTCACTTATCGCGGTAGTTCGGTTCCGGGACCCGCCGCGAACCAGGAAATCCGCGAAGTAGGATCCGCCTATATGTACATAGATATTTTAATATATTTTTACGTTTACACTGTATAAACCCTCCCTGCACTGTTAAAAAAACACCCTTTACATTATAAATAACAGCAAGCAACGTAAATTTTTATGAAAGTGATAGATAAAATTACAGTGAATGAGGTGATAATGACGTGACATACATATCATTTACAATTATTTTTTCGTTTACGTACTGTATAAACCCTCCCTGCACTGTTAAAAAAAACACCCTTAACATTATAGATAACAGCAAGCAACGTAAATTTTTATGAAAGTGATAGGAAAACTTACCGTGAATGTGATGATGACGTGACATACATACTCATTTACAATTATTTTTTCGTTTACGTACCGTATAAACCCTCCCTGCACTTAAAAAAACACCCTTTACATTATAAATAACAGCAAGCAACGTAAATTTTTATGAAAGTGATAGATAAAATTACGGTGAATGAGGTGATAATGACGTGACATACATACTCATTTACAATTATTTTTTCGTTTACGTACTGTATAAACCCTCCCTGCACTGTTAAAAAAACACCCTTTACATTATAAATAACAGCAAGCAACGTAAATTTTTATGAAAGTGATAGATAAAATTACAGTGAATGAGGTGATAATGACGTGACATACATACTCATTTACAATTATTTTTTTGTTTACGAACTGTATAAACCCTCCCTGCACTGTTAAAAAAACACCCTTTACATTATAAATAACAGCAAGCAACGTAAATTTTTATGAAAGTGATAGATAAAATTACGGTGAATGAGGTGATAATGACGTGACACACATACTCATTTACAATTATTTTTTCGTTTACGAACTGTATAAACCCTCCCTGCACTGTTAAAAAAACACCCTTTACATTATAAATAACAGCACGCAAAGTAAATTTAAAAAAAAAATGAAAATACGGAAAAATTTTTTTTTTCAATATTTTAATATTTTTGCGTATACCCATAAAATAAAATAATAATTTATCCAAAAAAAAAAACGCGATAGAGTGAGAACGCGAACCAAGAAGCGCGAATAACCGGGGTAACACTGTATATACACACAGTGTTCCCCCCCTGTATCGCTTTTCTTGGGTCACGTTCTCACTGTATCGCAGTTTTGTTTTGGATAAATTATTATTTTATTTTATGGGTATACGCAAAAATATTAAAATATTGAAAAAATAAATATTTTCAGTATTTTCATTTTTTTATTGAAAAAAAAATAATTCTTTAATTGATAAAAAAAATTTATTTCCCAGCCTACGAATAATAAAACAGTAAAAAATAGTAAAAAACATAAATTTAGATATACGTACGTACAGTATAACTCACAGTATTGCATCATGCGAAATAGTGTCCGATAGCGTACAATGTATTGGGGTCACAGCTACGTGAGCTAGCATATATGTTTATATTTCCAGTAGTTTCATGATTTTATTGATAAAAAAAAAATGTATTTCTTAGCCTAAGAATAATAAAGCAGTAAAAAATAGTAAAAAACATAAATACTAACAGTATTGCAACATGTAAAATACGATACCGCTATCAGCGTTTCTGACAAAGGCTCGTTCAGTCTAACTCACGTTGTGCTTATTAAACGTTTTGCTTGTGTCCGATAGCGTACAATGTATTGGGGTCGCAGCTACATCTGAGCTAGCATATGTATTTATATTTCCAGTAGTTTCATGATTTTATTGATAAAAAAAACTTATTTCTTAGCCTAAGAATAATAAAATAGTAAAAAACATAAATACTAACAGTATTGCAACATGTAAAATACGATACTGCTATCAGCGTTGGACAAAGGCTTCCACCATCTTTATTGTCTCGCCTCACTCGTGTGCGCCGTTCACGTTGTGCTTATTAATACGATTTGCTTGTGATTTTTTTACTCCCAAGCATCCTTCATCTTCTAAGGCTTCTTGTAGTGAGCCTAAGCGGCAAAGGAAAATGTTAACCATAACATAAGGTAAGTTTACCTATCACGTACATATAAATTTACGTTGCATGCTGTTATTTATAAAGTAAAGGGTGGTTTTTTATCAGTGCAGGGTGGGATTATACAGTAAACGTAAAAATAATTGTAAAATACCTATGTACATGAGTATGTCATATAAATTTATGCTTGCATGCTGGTATTTATGAAGTAAAAAGGGTGATATGTTAACAGTACAGGGAGGGTTTATACAGTGTTACGTAAAAATAAATTAAAATCTATGTACATATAGGCTGATCCTACTCCGCGGTTTTCCTGGTTTGCGCCGGGTCCCGGAACCGAACTGCCGCGATAAGGGGGGGAACATTGTGTATATATATATATATATATATAATATATATATATATATATATATATATATATATATATATATATATATACACACACATATGTAGTCGCCGTGGCTCAGTCGGTAGCGTCTCCGACTCTGAGGCGTCAGTTCGAGGGTTCGCGCCCCGTCACGGTCTGAGGTTAGCAAAGGCATGCACTCAGCGTAAGGATTACGTCTGCCAAAACAAGTCCTTCGCATGAAGGCAACCGTCCTAGCCCTTGGTTGATAAGGGAGTCCGTGACGTAAAACCGGAACATATATATATATATATATATATATATATATATATATATATATATATATATATATATATATATATATATATATATATATATATATATATATATATATATATATATATATTTTGTTTTTTTTGTTTTAAAAGATGATTATGACATCAGGACGGCCCAAAAATGAAAAAATAAAACAGCCTTTATCACGCTGTAAAGAGAAACAGAGATGGAGAGAGTAATGACCTGTCAGATGTGAAGGGATTATAAAAGATGTGTAAGGAATATCCAGCTCTCTGTTGGGTTTTGATATACCTCTGCATTACTTTCATGATGTCTATTCCAAAACTTCTCCTTAGATCTTATTATTATTATTATTATTATTATTATTATTATTATTATTATTATTATTTTTAACAATAATTTTCCTTTGAGGATGATTGTGGAGATTATTATTATTATTAATGATATTATTAATATCATTATTATTACGAATTTGTACTTAAACCATTATTTTTACAATAAATAATATAGTTTTGGTTGAATGAACAAGAGTTAATTAAAGATTCTCTCTCTCTCTCTCTCCAACATTCTGTTCTACCCAACCCCCCCCACTTTCTTTGTCCCAGCCAACTAGGGAGGGGCACTGTACACAGTTATTAAAGTAAATAAATCAACAGATGTACAAACATTGATGAACCCTTAATAATAATAATAATAATAATCTCCACAATTATCATCAAAGGAAAATTATTGTTGCCAATAATAATAATAATAATAATAATAATAATAATAATGATAATAATAATAAGATCTAAGGAAAATTATTGGAATAGACATCATGAAAGTAATGCAGAGGTATATTAAAACCCAGCAGAGAGCTAGATATTCATTACACATCCTTTATAATCTCCTTCACATCTGACGTCATTACACTCTCCATCTCTGTTTCTCTTTACAGCCTGATAAAGGCTGTTTTATTTTTTCATTTTTGGGCCGTCCTGGTGTCATAATCATCTTAAATTTTTTTTTTTTTTCCCCTAAAAAATCCGCGATGCACTGAATCCGTGATAGGTGAACCGCGAAATAGCGAGGGATTACTATATATATATATATATATATATATATATATATATATATATATATATATATATATATATATATATATATATACACACACAGTGGTGACCCCAGCCCACAAACGCCTTTTCCCACGAACAAAATTTTGAACAAATTTTGATCCCAAGTCACAAACAAAAATCAACCCACCAAATGCAAATGTGTCAGCCAGGCTATCATGT
Organism: Halocaridina rubra; assembly: GCA_037179515.1. Taxonomy (NCBI): domain Eukaryota; kingdom Metazoa; phylum Arthropoda; class Malacostraca; order Decapoda; family Atyidae; genus Halocaridina; species Halocaridina rubra. The sequence goes on from JAXCGZ010002156.1 coordinate 73,237, forward strand.
TTCCCCACTTGCCAGCTCTCAGTTCACCATTAGTTCCTGTGCTGTGTAGTTCTTCGTGATCTGTTCGTAGCTTGCTTTATTTTCCATTGTTTTACCTTTCAGATAGCCCTTATTATGGCTCCTAAGAGAGTTATGTCTTAGTGACAGTGGCGTCAAACACCCTAGACGCATAACAGTTGACTGAAGAAAGAAATAAATTCTAAGCATGAAAATGGTGTCCGTGTGTCTGATCTCGCCACGCAGTACAACATGGCGAAATAGACTATCTAATATTTTAAAAAGTAAAGAGATCTCTAAGGTGGCTGACGTGGCTAAAGGAGTACACCTAGTTCTCAGAATAACGCCTAGATAGGTTCTCAGAAGTGCCGGGTAAATGGAAAATCGCGTGAAAAAACGAGCCATTTTCCTTAGGAAACAATGATAAAGGGCATAGATTCGTTCCAAACCTACCTTACATAGACACACCATGCCAAAGATATAAGATAAGTAAAAAACATATTTTATTACTACATAGCAAAGCAGAAATCCCTGTATCTGTATTTAAGAGTATACAAAAGATATTCATATTCACTTTACAGCTAGAAATTAACATACATTACTGTACTGTACTCTATTATGCAGTGGGCAACAGTCATACCGTACACTGGGTCATGCATGGTGGCCGTGAGCAAGTAACTTATGTGGTAGAAGAGGAGGAGGATGCAGGAGAACGAACCTCTATCTGCAAATATAAACAAAGATAAAATAAAAATTATAAATAACGAAAGCAAGACTAAAAAACTAAAAAAAAAAAATAATTATGCAATGCCTAAATCTACCATATGACAGATTAAAAAAACATAATCTACATTCTCTAGAGAGGCCCAGAGTTAGGGGGGATATGATTGAGGTGCATAAATGGTTTAAAGGGATTAACAAGGGTGATATTAATAGTTTTAAAAATTCGTGATCAAACCAGAACTGGTAATGGGTAATGGATTTAAGCTTGATAAATTTAGGTTCAGAAGGGAAATTGGTGAAAATTGGCTTGGTAATACCGTAGAGTATTCCTAGTAGGACAATAAATGCCAATACCTTAGACACCTTCAAATTTAGATTAGATAGACATATGACAGAGGTAGGGTGGTTGTATATATAATGTATAATGATGATGATCTTTTCTTATTGTAATCCTCTTTGTACTCGTGGAAGAAGCGTCCATGGGCGCTTATTTACTATATATATATATATATATATATATATATATATATATATATATATATATATATATATAAATTGGGGGGGGTTATTTGCGAAATTCTAATTTTTTACTATTATTTTTTGGGGGCGTTATTGCAATTTCGCGGATAAAAAAATCGCGCATAAAAAGAACAAGGTGTAAATATATCAACGAAGAAAAGGTCACAGTTAATACAAGACGTAGAAAAGTTATTGTTGCTGTGGATAAATGAAAAACAGTTAGTTGGAGATAGTATTAGCGAAGCCATAATATGCACTAAGGCTTTGCAACTCCACCAAGATTTATTAGCAAACTCTCGGAGTTCTAGTGGTGCTATAACTGAGGAATTTAAAGCCAGCAGAAGCTGGTTTGAACACACTCGTCGACGAACTTGGAGTCATAGCGTCATTAGACCTGGAGAGGCGGCTAGTTCCGACCAGAAGGTACCGAATTCGTGCGTGAAGGAATTTTCTAATTGTGAGTGAAGATTCCCACGACAAGTTTTTAACTATGATGAAATGGGGCTCTTTTGGAAGAAAATGCACAAAAGAACCTATATAACTCAAGAGAAGTCATTGCCTTGCCACAAACCAATGAAAGACAGGCTTACACTTTTATTGTGTGCTAACTAATGCTAGTGGGGACTGTAAGATCAAGCCTCTTTTAGTTTACCACTCTGAAAATTCGTGTGCTTTTAAGCACAATTACGTGTTGAAGGCTAGCCTTCCAGTAATGTGGAGGTCAAATCCAAAGACTTGAGTCATGTGGATTTTACTTCTAGAGTGGTTGATTGAAGTGTTTGTGCCAGCAGTGAAAAAATTTCTTTAGGAAAATGATTTGCCCTTTAAGTGTCTCCTCATAATGGGTAATGCTCTTGCCTATCCTCCAGATGTAAAAGAAGATCTTGCTATTCACTAGGTGTCATATCGCACTCTGACCTCCGCTTTGAGGAAACTTTGGCCAGGTTGCGTGACTGATAGAGATTTTGAAGGCTTCAGGCAAAAGTTAACAGCTCAAATTGTGAGTAAAATTGTGGCCACGGGCAAAAGTTTGGGCTTGGAGGTCAATGAGGAGGATGTGGAGAAGCTGTTTGAGGACCACAAAGAAGAACTTACCACAAATGAATTAATTGAGTTGCAACGTGAACAGGTGAAGATTCTCCAAGAGGAGCAGCCAGCGTAGGAGGGGGATGAGAGGGTAAAGGTGTCCAGTGAAAACTTTAAACAAATTTTTAGTAAGTGGAATTATGTGCAGGCTTTTATTAAGAATCATCACCCAGATAAAACTGTGGGCAATAGAGTAGTGAACATGGTAAATGACAATACAATGAATATTTTAGAAAAATTTACCAAATAAGAAAGAGACAAATTTCTCTGGATCTTTTCCTTGTGCCAGTAGGCAGGGAAGCAGCTACCAAAAGGGAAAAGAGAGATAAAACACCAAAAATACAGACAGCCTGTATCGGAAGAGTTCCCTAACGTTTTTATGGAAGGGGATTCTCCTCCAAAAAATTAGTCCCCCTCCTCCTCCTCCATCACCATCCACGTATGCCAGCAACAATCATCCACAGAGTTAAATACAACACTGTATTTCTGTTATTAATGTAATTTTACTTTTACAGAGTATATTGCATATAACCTGTATTATATTTCATGGTTTTACTGTATAACCAGTTATATAAACAAATGCATAAAGCCAATAACTTGATAAATATGAATACAGCTTTGTATTCATGTGTATTTCAAATAAAGTTTTAGTTACAGCTATGTTTTTTTTTTATTTTTTTTAATTCAATATAATTCTTCAGTATCACCAAATACTGTATATAAAAAATAGATACAGCCATTAACTTGATAAATAAGAATATAGCAGTGCTGCTAGCTCTGTATTCCTCCACCACACTCACAAAACTTTGGCTGGGGGTTTGAATTTACTGCACCAGCCAGGTAGGTCGAAAAACTAATTTATTGATAATTTAATAATTATTTTTTGGCCTTTGTAGTAACGGCGATACTACATAAGTCGGAATGACGATATACGAGGACCCACTGCGTTTATATATATATATATATATATATATATATATATATATATATATATATATATATATATATATATATATATATATATATATATATATATATATATATATATATATACTCCTTGTTCATTTTTTCCGCATTTTTTTTTTCAGCAAAATTACAATATTGCCCCTAAAAATAATAGTAAAAAAATACGAAATACGCGAATAATGCTCATGCAAAAAAAAAAAAAAAAAAAAAAAATCGGGAAAAAATTTTCATTTTAGTAAAAACAACTGCCTTGGAGGCACTTTTCCGCCATCCTCCTCCTCTTCTACCGCTTAATGCGATCGGATATTATAAAGAAAATTTAAAAAAAGCTTTAAGACAAATAGCAAGAATATTTTCAATATAATATCGTCAGGAAAATAGCGTGCGAGGGTGCATCAGCTGATACGGAAGTAGCAAAAAGTTTGCTGATAGAGGTTCATTCTCCCGCATCCTCCTCCTCTTCTACCGCTTAATGCGATCAAATATTATGAAGAAAATTGAAAAAAAGCATTAAGAACAAACAGCAAGCAAATTTTCGATATAATATCGTCAGGGAAATAGCGTGCGAGGGTACATCAACTGATACAGAAGTAGCAATATGTTTGCCGATAGAGGTTTGTTCTCCTGCATCTCTTCCTTTTCTATCGCTTAATGCGATCGAATATTATGAAGAAAATTGAAAGAAGCATTAAGAACAAACAGCAAACAAATTTTTTATATAATATCTTCAGGGAAATAGCGTACGAGGGTGTATCAGCTGATACGGAAGTGTGACAAAACGTTTGCCGATAGAGGCTCGTTCTCCCGCAGCCTCCTCCGCTTCTACCACTTAATGCGATCAAATATTGTGAAGATAATGGAAAAAAAGCATTAAGAACAAACAGCAAACAAGCTTTCGATATAATATCGTCAGGGAAATAGTGGCGAGGGTGCATCAGCTGATACGGAGGCAGCAAAACGTTTGCATCCTCATGCTCACTGACACCATCAGTGTTCCAGAATAGGTGAATGAGAGAAATGATAAATATAAAAAATATGTAAGTTGGTAAGTTCTTTCAAGTGTCTTAAAGATGAAGTTCATTTTTATTTAAATTACAGTACTACCATCTTGTAATTAATATACAGTGATCCCTCGTTTATCGTGGGGGTTTGGTTCTGGGACTGGCCGCGATAGGTGAATTTCCACGAAGTAGGATCACCCTATATACATAGGTATTTTACATTTATTTTTACCTTTACTGTATAAACCCTCCCTGCACTGTTAGAAAACCACCTTTTACTTTATTAATAACAGCGTTCAAACATAAATTTATGTGAAAGTGATAGGTAAACTTACTGTGCATGAGGTGATGATGACATGTATAGACTCCAGAGGAAATTATTAGACAGCCAAGTACAGCTTTATGGCTGCTTTTTGCGAGAGAAGAACATGATAATGGAGAGTTGCTGTCGCTGTTTCTTCTTTAGTTGGGAGATAGTCTTGTAAGGAATCATGACATCGTCGAGATGATTGTAGAAGGTCACCGAACAAACCATATTATCGTCATGTTCTTGTGAGAGTTGTTGGATTGCTTTCACATGTTCATGCATGGCTGCCAGACGTTCGAGTGTAAGGCCAGGTTCTTCTATTTCTTCTTGTGTTTCCTCTGGTTGTTCTTCTTCGCTCCCTGATTTTGTCATGTCCTCCAAGTCTTCATCAGTCAAAGGCTGCGAGTGGCAGTCGATCTGTTCATTCACGTCTTCGTGAGTCATATCTTTAAAGACTTCTCCTCCTAGCAATGCAGCCAACTTCACAGCTTTCGCAACTGCCGAGTTATGGACTTGTAGTCGTAGTCGTAGATGACTTCAGGCCACAATTTCTTCCAGGAGGCATTGATTGTGGCCGGCTTCATCACATTGATTGCATTCTGAATGTTTTGAAGGCATGTAGCACTCGTGTAGTTACGCCGGTAAGTCTTTATTGAGAATTCTTTGTCCGAATCCATGGATTCAACCAGGTTCGCCAGGGCATTTCGTGTGTAGAGGGCCTTGAACGCACGAATAACGCCTTGATCCATAGGCTGAATCAGTGATGTATTCGGTGGCAGAAACTCTACTTGAACACCGTCATATTCAAGATTAGTTGCGTGGCTACCAGCATTATCCATCAAAAGAAGGACTTTAGATTCAAGGCCCTTTTCTGCAAGATAAATTCTGACCTGAGGGATAAAGTATTGAAGAAACCAGTCCTATGTGAGGCTTATTGTGATCCAGGCCTTAGGGTTATGCATCCAATATACTGGCAGCAGATTCTTGGTTTTATTCTTCAAAGCCCTAGGGTTCTTAGACTTGTAAATAAGCCCGGGCTTTAACATAAAGCCCGCAGCATTCCCGCACATGATGAGGGTATCGCGGTCTTTGTGCGCTTTAAATCCCCAGGCTTTTGCTTCCTCCTTGAAGAGAAAAGTGCGAGATGGCATTCTCTTCCAAAATAACCCAGTCTTATCCACGTTAAACACTTGCTCAGGAGCATATTCCCCTTCAGCGATAATTTTCTTAAAATTGTTGTTCACATAATCTTCAGCCGCAGCTGTATCTGCAGAGGCAGCTTCGCCATAAACCGAAACGCTCTTTAGGCCATAGCATTTTATAAATTTGGCGAACCATCCCTTACTTGCCACGAACGATTGGTTCCTCGGTGGAGAATCGCTGGAGGGTCCTGGTTGTAGGTCGTCGTTATCTTCTCTCTCCTCCTCTCCACAGTCCCCACTGTCGTTGTCTTGTTCATTTGCAGCGAATGTATCGTACAGCTTCTTTGCCTCTGCTTGTATGATATTGGTGTCTATGCTGATGTTCTTTCTGCAATCAGCAATCCACAGGGCCAAAGCAGATTCCATCTGCACTATTATCTTATTGTTTTACTAAATGAAATAGTCGTTGTTTTCCTGATATTTGCCTTGTCCTCTTTGATGTAGCGAACAGTTGATTCATTGAGGCCAAAATGGCGGCCGAAATCTGCAAACCTTCTTCCTTCTTTCAGCATATCTGACAGTTCTACCTTATCTGTTATGGTTAACATCTTCCTTTGCCACTTAGGCTCACTACCAGAAGCCTTAGAAGATGAAGGACCCTTGGGAGGCATTGCAAAGGTTGAAATACGTGAGTAAAAAAATCACAAGCACAACGTATTCGGAAGCACAACGCAAACGGCACACATGTGAGTTAGACTTCATGGGTGAGGCGAGACAATGGAAGATGGTGGGAGAACCAAGCTTCAATCAAAAAGCCAATCAGACCCCATGATACAGAACATACAGAAAAACAATTATGTGATTCGTTGTCTCCCACCCTTTCATCCAATAGCATCCCATGAACTGTCTCACCTAGGTGCGAGCCTTTGCATTTTCTGAGACGCTAATACAGTGTACGCTATCGTACAGTATTGCACATGGTGCAATATTGTGAGTTATATGTTTAAATTTGTTTTTTACTGTTTTATTATTCTTAGGGTAGGACATACTCTTTTTATTATTAAAATACTGGAAATTTTAATACGTGCTAGCTCACGTAGGTGCAACCCTTTTCGTTTTCTGAAACGCTGATACCGGTATCATATTTTAAATGGTGCAATACTGTGAGTTATATGTTTAAATTTATGGTTTTTACTATTTTTTACTGTATTATTCTTAGGTTAAGAAATAGATTTTTTTATCAATAAAATAATGAAAATACTGGAAATTTTAATGTGTGCTAGCTCACATAGGTGCGACCCTTTGCGTTTTTCGAAACGCCTATACCGGTATCGTACTTTCTATGGTTTAGAGTTACATATTCAAATTTGTTTTTTTTACTATTTCCTACTGTTTTATTATTCTTAGGGTGGGAAATGCATTTTTTATCAATAAAATAATGAAAAACATGTTTTTTTCAATAAAATAATGAAAATACTGAAAATTTAAATATTTTAATATATCAATATTCTCTCATATACCCAGAAAAAAAAAAAAAAGTTCGCCCAAAAAAAACGCGATGCACTGAATTCGCAATAGGTGAACCACGATATAGCGAGGGATTACTGTATATTCTAAAATGTATCATACATTTGAATATAAAAACATCCGCTTTAGCTGGCAACACTGGCCACCATGCACGTCCCAGTGTATGCCTGTTGCTCACCGCATAACAGAGTGCATTAATTTGTTTACTGTACAGTAAATCTGTATATCTTTTATACAGTACACTCTTTGCATGTTAATATAAATAACTACAGGTCTTTCTGCTTTGTTATGTACTTATAAAATATGTTTTATTTATCTTATATCTTTGGATAGTGTTTCTATGTAAGCTTGTGGAAGGTATCGATGCCCTTTATCATTGTTTCCTATGGAAAATGACTAGTTTTTTCACGCGATTTTCCATTTACCCGTCACTTCTGAGAACCTATGTAGGCGTTATTCTGAGAACTAGGTATATATATATATATATATATATATATATATATATATATATATATATATATATATATATATATATATATATATATATATACACAAAATATTTTCATTGATTATTTTTTAGGAACCCCAGCCACTAGTGTCACTCCATCACCAGCTCCATCAGTTAAAGGCGATGTAGAGGACCGCGAAGAAGAGAAAAAAGAAAACAAGGACAAATCTGAAGAGAAAACTGAGAAGGAACCCGAAAAGGAAGAAGAAAAAGAGAAGACTGAAAATAAAGAAGAAAAACCAAGTTCTGTTGACGAAAAGGTTAGAAAAGCATCATTAATTTTTGTAAATGACTACAGTATTTGGTTTTATGCAGGCATTGAGTATTGACTCATTTTGAAGTTGGTTATTAGCAACTTCTGGTAGAATAGAAACATCTGATTTTTGGGTAAATAACATAGCATTCACTGGACATTGGTCATTATTCAGTCTGTTCATGACTTAATATACTTATCCATTTTAGACATGTATACTTATGTCTATACTTGCTTATATATTTCTTTCTCTCTGTGTGTTTGAGTATACACACACACACACATATATATATATATATATATATATATATGTATAAGTAACAGTAACCCAAATGGATAAATCACAGTATTTATACTAGTAGAGTAAGTCATACTAGTAATGGACAATATATAATAGTATATGAAATCCGAGATATTATTTTTGGTATATGAATATAATTAGTTTAAGTCATATGGAACATACAGACATATAGGTGTTTTTGAATTTTAAAGAAATACAGCTGAAAACACATATTTCCATGTTTTCTTGGGACATATCTTGTGGTCAAGTGCTTGGGTACCTGGAACCCAGGGGAATTTAACCAGCCTTTATAAAGGGACAACCCTTATAATCCCATAATGACCTGGGAGTGTCATGAATTTAGCACTTTTAACCTCTCACTAGGTATACTGCTGCTCGCACTATATCTATAGAAAGAGAGAGAGAGATATTGTCTCTCTGTGATTTTATTATAATATCCATATATTTTTGATACTCAGTTCATTTCTATGAACCTGATGTTCCATTTTATTTAAGATTTATACATATACTAAATTTCCATTTTTGTTGTTGTTTAGTTCAACTCAATATAATTATATATATATATATATATATATATATATATATATATATATATATATATATATATATATATTTTTTATTTATTTATTTTTTTTTTTTTCCATATATTTATTGTTCACTAGGATCAATTCTAACATAATTATATAAATGGAAAAGTAAGGGCAAATATAACTATACTAAATTACTTTTTATTTGCGTTTACCAGTACATACAACTTACATTTGAAGGATTCTGTGAATGACAAACATAAAACATTATTACATTATTAAATGTAAAATATTAAACTTAATATCTTCTCAGTATAAAATAATGAAAATGAAACATATTAAGATCAGTTATTGTAATATGTGAAAAACAAATGACTTAAAATAAATTACATATCTATATGGGAATGAAATAATAAAATTAAAGTTACAAACGTCGTCCTTTAAACCATTCTCTCTTGCCACGATACCCTTCCTTCGATACCCTTCCTTCGGGGGAATTACAGTAGTCCGTCAGGTAGTTCCTTTGTTCACGGGCGGCCTGGGTGGATCTTGTAGCGTTGGCAAGCTGTGTGATACCCGGGAGATTACCATCCACCTGCCATGATCCAGGTATTAGCTCGTGAGTATCGGGATCCTCTTGATCCGCCTCTTGAAGCGTACCTTTTCTAATCCTTAGTAGGTTATGCAATACACACGCGGCCATCACAATGAGTTCAACTGTTTGGGGCTTAAGGCAAAGAGGTGTGTGAAAACAACGAAACCTGTAAAAAATAGAGAGAAACATATGATTAGACATGGTATATGCTACATAAGTTAATGGTAAACAAGTTTATTTTAAATAGTAAAATCATTGATTGAGATATTAAAAATGTGCTGTCATATTGATCCAAAGATCAATATATTTGATAAGTTTATGCATTTACATGTATTGAAATATTTTTTGTTTTTGAGGTTTACACAGCTATTTTTAACAATAACATAAATCATGACTTGAATGCTATGTTATATACTTAATTATGCAAATCCTTTACTTTAATACCAAAAAAATTTTATATTAGACAATGTGCAAATATATTTTTAAAGTCCAGTTATAAACAAATTTCAAAACTCTATAAATTGCTTAAGGTTATCAGTAATCATGATATTGCTATTAGTACTAGTAGTAGTTGTAGTAGTGGCACTAAAAGGGGTGGAAGGATGAAGCAAAATATGTTTGATATTTACCTATTTGCCAAAATCCCAAAGGCGTTCTCAACAACCCGCCTCGCTCTGCTCAGCCTGTAGTTGAAGATTCGTTTGTTTCTTGACAAGCCCCTGCTGGGGAAGGGCTTCACCAACCAGGACTTGAGGGCAAAGGCATTGTCACCTACGAGGAAGTAGTCCACTGTGGGTCCCTGAGGTTGTGTACGAAGTGGTTCCGCGGGAGGGAGGTTGGCCTGTAGGTTTTCCAGGAGTGTATGGAGTCTAGTTTGGGTGAAGATCCCTGCGTCAGATTCCGAACCCACAGCACCGACATCCAGGTACAGGAACTTGTAGTCAGCGTCAACTAGAGGCAGCATAACCATGGAGTAGAACTTCTTGTAGTTGAAGTATAGGGATCCGGAGAAGGAGGGGTTTCGTATGCGTATGTGCTTTCCATCAAGGGCCCCAACGGTGTGTGGAAAGTGCCACCTCTCCTCGAACAGCTTGGCGACGTCCTTCCACTCCTGCTGTGTTTGTGGGAGTTTGATCACTTCGTCAGCATATGCAGCTATGATGGCACGGCAGGTTTCAGGTACAGTCAGTGAAGTGGTGTTGTGTGCAACTCTGAAGTTTTATCTCAAGCTGGTGAAGCTGTCCCCCGTTGCCATGAAGTGAAGTGTGATTGCCACCCACAGGCCAACCTCCAACGGCTCCCTCCACCTCGTAGTCTGCTTCTAGATGTATGGGCGTACCTTCTCCACAATCTCGTTGAAAAGGGGTTTATCTAGGCGTATGAAGTTCCTGTAGAGGCCTGGGGACTCCAGGCTGAGCTCCTTCATGAGGTTCTCGTAGTGGCCAAGCCTTGCTCGTCGTCTCGGGTAGGGGCGTATCCAATATCTTCGTCGCCTTCGCCGTGCAGCCTCTTCTTCCTTCTGCAACATGGCCCTCTGGTGCCGTAACATCTCGAAGTAGTAGCTCATGACGCCTATGAAGACAGTATGCTCCAATTGCACGATGGCGTGGGCCAGGCGGCGGTTCCTGCGGGCAAGGGTGGGTACAAGATGCATGAGCAGCATGCTTGAGGTGTTCCTGGGTCGGTGCTGTGGGTCACACTACGTATGAATAGGGTGGAAACCCCTATTTATAAGACTTTGTGGCCCTCCTTTGCAAGACGCGGCACTCCGCTTGCTCCCGACTGCGTACAACCCCCTACGAACGTGTACGTTCCCCTACGATGGGTCGGGAGCGTCGGGAGCATGGTCGGCCCAGTCGTAACAGTCAAAAAATTCAATTTCCCGTTTTCTATGATGAGAGTTACGTTTGCGTACGATCAGTCGTACGCTAAATTATGCGTCCAAACGACTCCGTACGACTGCAATTACGATCCATAGGACTGCTTACGCGGACGTACGATGCACTTCCGACAGGCACAGGATTGCACCTGTCGGTTAAAAAAATCTGCCGGATCTCCAAGGATTGAGCGAAGATTCCGTCGGAATGCGGTCTTAAGAGTCGGTTCGGGAGTTTTGGCTATGTGTGACGCCAGCCTTAGGGAAAAATTTTTAGTATAATAATAATAATAATAATAATAAATCTTTATTTCCAAAGTACATTGGGTATTCAAATAAGATGCATATATATTCCAGATAGACATCTGTGGTGTACGATATAGACATACTAAAACAAACAAATCATAAAGATGAGTGTACTATTAAAAATTACAAGTAAAATCTTCCTTTAAGAGTAACTTCTTAAGATTATATTTAAAAGTATACACTGAACCAATATTTTTTAGTTCTCTGGGAAGCTGATTATATAAATGAGGTCCACGAATGTTTATATCTCTTGAGCCAATATCAGTTTTAGACCTTCATACTAATAAATCTTCCCCTTGACGGGTAGTTAACCCGGTAACTGAGCTTACTGTAGAAAAATTATACAAGCAATCAGGAAGATTGTTTCTTAGTATATTAAAAACAAAGGTACATATATCAAAAACATATTTATCTCTAATCTTTATCCATTCTAGATCTTTTAAAACAGGAGAGATGTGCTCGTATTTTCTTACATTGCCAACAGCCACTCGTGCTGCAAAGTTTTGTAACTTTTGTATTCTTTGTAATTGAGTCTTATTTGTACATCCCCAAACTTTGAGACAGTAATTAATTAAACTCATAGCTAAGGACTGGACAATTATTATACGAGTTGATGTTTCAAATGAGTCTTTTACCCTATTTAGATATATTAGAGTACCCATTACTTTTTTATAAATTTCATCTATATGCATTTCAAAATTCATGTAACGGTCAAAATAGACACCTAGGTTTTTTACCGAGTTCATTGGCTTAATGATATTACCGTTAAAATTTATATGAAGATTGTCATCAACTTCTGATAATAATTGTCTGGATCCGATAAGAATAGATTGGGTTTTAGTTTCATTAAGTAACAGACCATTTTTTAGAAAGTAACGTTTAGCCATATACAAAATTTCTTCTGCTCTACGAATAATATTTTCTAAATCATTAATTTCTCCTTCAATTAAGATTTGAGTATCGTCAGCATATTGAATGACATAACAGTTAGGTAAATATTTTACTAGATCGTTAAGTGATGATAACATATCAGAAATTGTGTATATAGTGTTGGCTTTAGATATTCATCTTTTTTTTATAATTTTTTTGCTTTCAGATGATTTTCTTTCTTCTATATTTCCAAGCAACTACTTTTGCCATATTGGGTTTTTATTTATGAATGTTTTTTTTTTAATTAACATATTGATGTTTGGTTTTCTTTATCATTTTGTATGTCAAATAATAACCCAGTGAATGGGGGTGGGCCTTCATAACGCTCCGTAGTAAGATCGAACACGCGTTAGTGGCTTTTCAACCTGCGCAATCTACTGCTGAGCATATTTTAGATTGAGTCTTATCGCTGTAGTTACCTCTTTAAATTTGTTATATTCTTCTTTGTTGATATCCTGTTTGGTAGTGACTTCCATTTCTGTATGTGCCACATAGGAATCAAATAAAAGTTATTGTTTATGATGTTTTGAACTGTAGGTTTTACAGTACTGAACACGTTTCCATTGTTGCATAAATAAGCACTTACAAGTTTGGGTTCTTCAATTGATGTTGGCATAAGTAAAGTTCATTTATGAGTGTGACACTGGGACAGGTAAGAAAATTGCCCTCTTAAGTAAAGGCCCGGGCACAAAGAAAACATTAAGACGAAGAAAAAGTAAAAGGTTAAGGACTAGGCAGAGATGAGGTAATGATACACAATAGAAAAAGGACAGGCTTAAAGAATTGTTAACGTACTGAGGACCTAGAGATATGGCCCTATTGGGCTCTGAGATGACAATTGATCTGTTTTTTGAAGGCAAATATGTTAAAAGAATCAGGAAAGACAGGAGGAGGAAGAGATCCAGAGTCTGCATGTAGCTGGGAAGAAGCAGTTGTTGCTCCGACCAATCCGTGAGCTACAAATCTCTACACAGTACCTGTGAGAGTGTTACGCCGCCTTGGCAGTGGGGAGGGATGCAAACCTAGCCAACTTATCAGTGCAGCGATAGAATTAAGAGGGTAGATTTCTTTAGTTTCTAAGACAGTAGGGCTATCAGGAGGAGAAGACGACAAAGAGATAGTCAGTAACTGTCTTGTAGGTTACATACATCTACCTTGGCTGTTTCCCCCTTTAATTGGGGGGTAGCCGACATCAAGAATGGAAAACAAATACGGGGATTACTTTGCTCTATGGGCAATGATGAGGGAGCTAGCGACCGTTCAGATGGCACTGCTGGAGTGCCACAGCCCATCCTCCCGGCTCTTCCACAACCTGTGTCGCTTCACAACTGCCAGCTCCTCCTACTGCCCCTACCACAGGGCTATCTCTGTAAGATGCAGCCCCGTGGTAACAGCAGATGCCCATCAGAGCCGCGTCACAATCGCTCGCCACTCATTCCTATTCCTAGCACGCTCGCTTGCTTCCCTCACATCCATCCTCCTATCATTCAGGGCTCTCCTTACTCCATCCATCCATCCAAACCTAGGCCTCCCTCTAGCATTTCTCCCATCAACTCTCGCATTCATCACCTTTTTCAGCAGCCTTTCATCATCCATCCTTTCCACATGGCCAAACCATCTCAGAACATTCATATCTACTCTGGCTGCAATTTCTCTCCTCACACCCGTTCTTGCTCTCACCACTTCATTCCTAACCCTATCCAATCGAGATACACCAATCATACTCCTCAGGCATTTCATCTCAAACACATTTAGTTTCCGTCTCTCACTTACTTTCATACCCCATAACTCTGATCCATACATCACAGTTGGCACAACCACTTTCGTAGGTATTATATTTAAATAAATTTTGGTGCCCCACTCAGATATCCTCTGCAAATCGGGGTTGAGAGTAGAAGAAAGAGTGATACGAGACTGATTACGAGTAGCAGATGAAAGTTATAAAGAAAAGGCAGAGGATAAATAAAGGGTAGAATCTTCGACAAAAGTGTGAAATAGGGAGGGGGATGGGGACTGGAAAAGATCGTTGATGAAGATAAAGAGCAGAGTAGGTGAAATAACAGAGCCTTGTGGAACACTACTGGTAACAGAGAATGGGCTAGATGTTGCACTGTCAACAACTACAGATATAAAATGGTCAGAAAAAAAACTGGAAATCAGAGAACATAGGCAGGGAGTTTCGCCTACAGAGCCTTGTGCCAGACTCTGTCAAAAACCTCAGAGACATCAAGGGCAACAACAAAGGATTCCCCATAGTTCCTCAGAGATGACCATACATGAGTAAGATAGATCAGGAGGTCACCAGTGGATCTTGCCTGTGTACGCCGTATTGGTGATCTGAGATAAGCGAGTTAAATTCAAGACATTTCATTAAGTGAGAATCGAGCAAAGTTTTTAAAACTTTAATGATAGAAGATGTTAGGGCAATAGGTTGGTAGTTTGAAATAATAGAGCAATCACCCTTCTTAGGAATAAGTTTTCCTAATCTGAAACTTTTCATCATTAGGTAGATTTTTGTTGGTTCTCCATCCGTAGCATTAGATCCATTTTCTATAATGATTCTGGCTGGCGAGTTGCAATGACCCATTAAGGCTTGCAGATGTTGCAATTTTAGGATTTTGAATGTTTTCCTATTTACTTTCTAGAACTGAACTGAAGGTCCCAATGCTTCATTCCAGTTAATTCTTATTAACCTGTTCAAAGTCAGGCAATTTGCAAATTCATAAAGAAATTGCTGTCTAATTTCTGAAGTTATGCTGAGAAAACTTGGATCTTGTATTAGATAGAAATCCCTCTCCTAACGTAACCAGACTTAACAATATACGTTTTTTTTTTAACTATACATGATGTTCTGATGTTTCTTAATAATCTACAGATTCATCTCATTTAATCCAGTTGCCAAATTTTAATGTAGAGTATTTAGTGTAACAAGCAGCTTATGGTAGGATTCAGAGCTGCAAGAAAATGTTACCCTGTAGCTAGTGTATTAAATCAAGAGTTATTAGAAATTTGTCTTTGG
This sequence comes from Halocaridina rubra, assembly GCA_037179515.1. NCBI lineage: Eukaryota > Metazoa > Arthropoda > Malacostraca > Decapoda > Atyidae > Halocaridina > Halocaridina rubra. Next base: position 88,820 of record JAXCGZ010002156.1, read on the forward strand.
AATTACATGTTTTTTTGGGCTTGCATGTTTTACGATTTCAAGGCTCTATTCTCCTGGTCAGATGCATTTCTTCTTGCATGCAGTCAACTAAAGTAAACTTAGGAGAGGAGAATTGATGCTGTACTACTCATGCTTTAATTGCCAAAGAGAAAATATACTGAAAACCCATTTACGAAGGTTTGGTACAACGCTGTGAAGCCAATTTGATGCTGGTTGTTTTTCTCGAAGCTAATATTGGTGACATCCTGTTTTCTGTGAATGTTCTGGCATAAAGAAGATATTTACATTTTTAAAACCTAACCCAAGCTAATCATATTCACAATACAGATGATGACAAATCAGCCATGTCAAGACATCAGCGCCTGAACAACTTCGCCAAATATCTTAATCCATATTACCAATATGAAATACCCATAATTTTTCTGCATTATTAGAAGTGTTTATTTTAGTTTGGCATATTTGGTATAATGGTGTTATTTATTTTATTCTATTGTAATTTTTTTAATCAGAAGGAAGAAGCAGAGGTTAAAAAGGAGGAAGACGAATCTGAAGACAAGAAAATAGAAGAGGTTCCCAATGAAGAAAAGGCTGAAGAAGAGAAAAAGGAAGAAACGCAGAAAATGGAAACAGAAGCAGATGAAGAAAAAGAAAAGGACAAGGAGAAAGTTCCTGATCTCATTGAAGAAAAAGAAGAAAAAGAAGTAGAGGAGTCCTCAGAAAAAGAAGTTAAAGCAGAAAATGGGGAAGAAGAAAAAGAAGTGAAAGAAGAAGAAAAAGTTGAGGAGAAAGAAGTAAGTAGATATACTGTCGCTAATAATGTAAAAAGTTTAATAAGACCATTTCAATTCCGTATACTGCAACTAACTTATTGTACAATAAATCATACTGAATTTGATATTTATATACGTGTTCACATGTTATTGGAGTACACTAACCAGCAAAATAAGAGGGAACCACTATATATATATATATATATATATATATATATATATATATATATATATATATATATATATATATATATATATATATATATATATATAAAATCTTTGCTTATAGGGAGATGGAAAAGTAGAAAAAACTGAGAAAACTGAAGAAAGAGAGACTGAGAAGAGTGAAAATAAAGACCAGAAAGATGGTGAAAAAGAAGGAGAAAAAGAAGGTGATAAGAAGAAAGAAATTGAACCTGTGAGCAAAAGAAAGTTCATGTTTAACATCGCAGATGGCGGTTTCACTGAACTGCACACATTGTGGCAGAATGAGGAAAAGGCTGCCGTTCCTGGACGAGAAAGTGAAATATGGCATCGTAGGTAGGTATCATTATTATAATTATTGTTATTAATTTTATTATTAATATTGTTACATTTTCTATTATTCCCATATATTTCCAGTTGTCAGCATCCAAACTTGGCACCTACGTATCAAGAATCTACAGCTTACTGCGCTGAGCCACCTAGACCTTTATAACACATTGCACTAAGCTGTGGATTCCTTTTCTATAGGTATCTGACAGTAGAAGATAAAGTATTTGGAAGTATTATACAGTGTTCCCCCGGTTATTCGCCTTTCTTGGTTCGCGTTCTCACTGTATCGCGGGTTTTTTTTTTGGGGGAATATATATATATATATATATATATATATATATATATATATATATATATATATATATATATATATATATATATATATCTTCTTCTTCTTCCTCTATTTGCGTTCCCATTTTCATATGGGGTCGCATCTCTTCACTAGTCGTCTCCACTGGTTCCGGTCCATCACTTGCTCCTCCTCCAGCTGTCTCTCTCTGAGATCCTCCTTCAGTCGGTCCTTCCACCGTAGTTTAGGTCTTCCTCGTCTACGTCTGCCCTCCACGTCCATCTCTCTCTCTCTCTCTCTCTCTTTTTTTTTTTTTTTTTTTTTTTTTTTACACCAGGACGGGCCAAAATATAAAATAAAACAGACTTTATCAGGTTGTAAAGAGAAACAGAGATGGAGAGTTTAATGACCTGTCAGATGTGAAGGGATTATAAAAGATGTGTAATGAATATCCAGCTCTCTGCTGGGTTTTAATATACCTCTGCATTACTTTCATGATGTCTATTCCAATAATTCTGCTTAGATCTTATTATTATTATTATTATTGTTATTATTATTATCATTGGCAACAATAATTTTCCTTTGATGATGATTGTGGAGATTATTATCATCATCATCATCATTATTATTATTATTAAGGGCTCATCATTGTTTGTACATCTGTTGGTTTATTTACTTGTAATAACTGTGTAAAGTGCCCCTCCCTAGTTGGCTGGGACAAAGAGAGTGTGGGGGGTTGGGTAGAATAGAATGTTCGAGAGAGAGAGAGATAATCTTTAAGTAACTCTTGTTCATTCAACCAAAACTACATTATTTATAGTAAAAATAATGGTTTAATTACGAATTCGTAGTAATAATGATGTTAATAATAATAATACTCTCCCCAATCATCTTAAAAGGAAAATTATTGTTGCCAATAATAATAATAATATTTAAGGAGAATTTTAGAATAGACATCATGAAAGTAATGCAGAGATATAGTAAACCCAGCAGAGAGCTGGATATTCATTACACATCTTTTATAATCCCTTCACATCTGACAGGTCATTACACTCTCCATCTCTGTTTCTCTTTACAGCCTGATAAAGGCCGTTTTATTTTATCATTTTTGGCTTGTCCTGGTGTCATAATCATCTTTATTTATTTTTATTTTTTTATTTTTTATTTTTTTTTTATTTATTTTTTTTTTATAAGGCTAATCCTACTTCGCGGTTTTCCTGGTTTGCGCCGGAGCCCTGAACCGAACTACCGTGATAAGGGGGGGGAGCACTGTATATGTTATTTTTTCACATTGTTCTATTATTATTATTATTATTATTATTGTTATGTCATTTTTAAACTCATGAGGATATATATATATATATATATATATATATATATATATATATATATATATATATATATATATATATATATATATATATATATATATTATATATATATATATATATATATATATATATATATATATATATATACTCCCAGTTCTTGGAATAGCGCCAAGATAGGTTCTCAGAAGTGCCGTATTTTAATTTTCGCGTAATTTAATGAGTTATTTTCCATAAGAAGCAAAGATAATGGGCATAGCTCGGTCCACAACCATCCATAGACACACTATACCAAAGATATAAGATAAGTGAAACATATTTTATAAGTATATAACAAAGCAGAAAGACCTGTAGTTATTTATATTAACATGCAAATAGTGTACAGTATAAAAGATATACAGATTTACTATACAGTAAACAAATTAATGCACTCGTATTATACAGTGGGCAACAAGCATACACTGGGATGTGCATGGTGGCGGTGAGCACAAGGATGCAAATGTTTTGCCGCCTCCGTATGAGCTGATGCACCCTTGCACGCTATTACCCTGACGATATTATATCGAAAGTTTGTTTGCTGTTTGTTCTTAATGCTTTTTTTCAATTTTCTTCATAATATTCGATCGCATTAAGCAGTAGAAGAGGAGCAGGATGCGGGAGAACGAACCTCTTATCTGCAAATGTTTTACCGCTTCCATATCAGCTGATGCTTATCACTATTCAGGCACAATATCTTACTCATAAAATATTTATTTACTCACTCTATTTGGGGTTTATCTAATTTCCAAGATTATAGTATTAATACTCCTTGATTGTAAACATTATTCTATCTTCTTTACATATCGACCATGCTGCACAAAAGCTAAACGTAAACAAAGTCAGCTGAGAGAAAAAGTAAACTACAATTCGCTACAAAGAAAACGTAAATCAGGGACACTTAAATGAAATATATATATTCTCTACACGCTATTTCCCTGACGATATTATATCAAAAGTTTGTTTGCTGTTTGTTTTAATGCTTTCTTTCAGTTTTCTTCATAATATTCAATCGCATTAATAGGTAGAAGAGGAAGAGGACACGGGAGAACAAACCTCTATCTGCAAATGTTTGCTGCTTCCGTATAAGCTGATGCTTATCACTATTCAGGCACAATATCTTACTCATAAAATATTTATTAACTCACTCTATTTGGGGTTTATCTAATTTTCAAGATTATAGTATTAATATTCCTTGGTTCTAAACAATATTCTCTTTACATATTGACCAAGCTGCACGAAATCTAAACGTAAACGAAGTCAGCTGAGAGAAAAAAAACTATACAATTCGTTACAAAGAAAACGTATATCGGAGAAACTTAAATGAAATACTGTACAGTGTTCCCTCGCTATATCACGGTTCACCTATCGCGAATTCAGTGCATCGCGGATTTTATTTATATATATATATATATATATATATATATATATCTATATATATATATATTTTTTTTTTTTTTTTTTTTTTTTTTTTGTTTTTTACACACACACCAGGACGGGCCAAAAAATAAAGTTAAACAGCCTTTATCGGTCTTTGGGCACGTAGAATACATAAAGTAAAGAGAAACAGAGATGGAGAATGTAATGACCTGTCAGATGTGAAGGGATTGTAAAAGATGTGTTATGAATATCCCAATTCTCTCGCTGGGGTTTTAATATACTGTACCTCTGCAATTACTTTCATGATGTCTATTCCAAAAATTCCCCTTAGATCTTATTATTATTATTATTATTATTTAATGGTGACAATTTTCCTTTGATGATGATTGTGGAGATTATTATTATTATAATTGTTAAGGGTTCATCATTGTTGTATGTCTGTTGGTTTATTTACTTTAATAACGGTGTACAGTGCCCCTCCCTAGTTGGCTGGGACAAAGGGAGTTTGGGGGGGTTGGGTAGAATATAATGTTGGAGAGAGAGAAATGCATCCTTTTAAAGTTCCATCAGGAAATGAAGCCAGAGAGTGAATTTAAAATGGAGGGAAGTTTATTATTAAACTCTCTCTCTCTCTCTCTCTCTCTCTCTCTCTCTCTCTCTCTCTCCTCTCTCTCTCTCTCTCCCTCTCATCTGTCACAAAATTTTTCTTAAAAAAGGTTCCTCTCTCTTTTTCTCTATATCTTACA